>JAFVLL020014034.1:0-65394 GCA_021397915.2 Tor tambroides | reverse complement strand
GTGTCATTTCTTCAGTGTTGTCACATGAAAAGATATAATAAAATATTTACAAAAATGTGAGGGGTGTACTCACTTCTGTGAGATACTGTATATCCAATATTGACTGATACCAATTATTATTAAAAAAATCTAAATATTGGCAGATAACCAATATGGTGGTGATATATTGTGAATTCCTATAGTTTTTGGGGAAGCCTACAGATGATTTGCATGTGGTCGTCTGTTCAGATTAAAGTCGCAATAAACTGGAAGTCGCAACACATCTTTTCTTCCATATTTTGATGTACATTCAAATGTAATTTAAAAAAAACTAAATGACTGGAGAAATCCATCATATGTCACCAGAGTCTGTCCTTTTCATCGGAAGATTGAGTTAATTTGAATTAAACAAAAAACAAACAAACAATCAAAAAAGAGAGAAAAACTAAACGTGAGTGAATCGTTCAAAATAAGTTATAAACATGCTTTTAAAAAATAGAGGGTGAATTTTCGTTTCATTTCATTGAAGGGAAAGTATTTTAACATAAAGCTAAAATATCTATTTTTTTATATGACATTAAATATTTCCTTTAAATTAAATTCTTTGATTTCTACATTATTGTATGTTCTTCCTAATAAATTGTCTGGAGATTTCAGAATTTGGAACAATCTGGGAGTAATTTGAAAATCTATAATAACTCCCAACATAGTTTTAAAAGCTCTTTCTATTTAACTTCCCAATTCCTGCTCTGTTCCAGTCTCTCTCATTGCTCAGCACCGCTTTGGGTAATGGTCGCTCAAGTTATTTTATTAAAACCAATCATCCTTTTATGTGTTGATAATGAATCTAATTTGGATGCCTCATGCAGCCATTGCTTTAGGTCATACATTTTTCCTGTTGAAGCTATTTTTTTTAAGCATTCCATTCTCCTGGACTGAGAAGCTGAAACAGTGTTTTAAAAAGTAGGCACTGAATGCAATAATGTTAATAAGTCAGTTTTTTTGAATTTTTCTTTAGCTTTGAGCTGTATCCATTAAGGTATCTTAAAAGTGGTACAAATGACTTGTGCACAATATTTCAAATCAAACATAGCTTCAGAATTTCACATTTTGTGTTCCATGGAAGGGAACAACAAGTTCAGAACAACATGTGGCTGAGCTATTGAAGACAGAATTTACATTTTAGGCTGAGCTATTCTTTTCAAAAATCATATACTGCTGACTTTACAGTACAGTATCAGCTATTCTCAGATGTGATTTTGTTGCGTATCAGATGTTATTTTATTCCATTTAGTCCAAAAATTCCTTTCTTTATTTTTATTTTCAGAGGCTGTTCAAGGAATATATTGTTAAAAGAATCACTCTTGAGTCTTTGGCCACTCATGCTGCTAAATATAACACAGGATAAAGCTTAACCACAACATATTGTGTGTTTCTTTTTCTTTTTTCTTCTTCTTGTGCTTATGATTAGAGTCGAGTTTAAGTAGCAGGTCAAGACCGTTTGAGAATTGAATTTGTGGATTGGTTTGATCCAAGACAGAATGGTACATCATTGAGGCTGTGATGAGGCCATGTAGACACAATGGCAGTGGCAGTAATGCCATTCACTATCAGATTGGCGACATCTGAAGCTGTGTGTAAATGTGTAGGATTACTATCAGCCTCAGTGGAACTGAAGGACTGTGTTATTTGCAGCGATGGTCTGCTCAGAGATGGAGCATGCAGGTGGCCTGAGGGAAGGGAGAACCAGGGGCTGGAGAAAATAAATTAAAGAGCGTTACAAAATATCCTGCTGAGTTTATTTCACATTTCTTCCACGTGTCTTCCTTCCACTCTGTCTGTGTTTGCTTTGCTTTTTTTCCAACATGAAGAACTAGTTTTATTGGTTTTGTTTATTTCTAGAATGCATACGACAGATGATTTGGCTCTCTTTTAGAAGTCCAAAACTTAGGTGGCAGACTATTTCGGTGTGTAATAAGGTTGAATTAACATTTTCTAGCACACCTACACCCTCTTTTACACGTGTTTTAAAAGGCAGTGGGGGAAAAAGTTGAGAGTACCACAGCACTTTTTCCCATACTCACTGCAGAAAGGTTGACTGCTTTAATGAGTCACAAGTCCCCTTTGCACTCAGCACATACACATGCTTACTTTAATTAGCCATAGACGGGTCAATGGATCTGTTATTTTCTCTAGAGCTCTGAAACTGTTTATACATCAGCTCTTCACACTCCACATCTGCTAAAACATCATAGTATTTAATTAATCAGGTTTTTTTTTTCTGATTCAGTTTTGACAGATGATATCCAACAGAGTCTGGATGATTGGATATCTGATAGGTTTCATTTTTTATTCTATTAGATTTAGAGGATCTAAGGACTGTACTCGGAGGGTATAACACAGAGGAGGTCCTCTCATTAACTGCAATTAAAGTTAAATCCTTCAGACCATTTTGTGAAACGGTAAACTATGCAGCAGCAAGTGTTGTTACTTTACATGGAAATTATTTTTAACATTTTATTTTACTTTAATTTACCTAAAATTTGATCTTATTAAAACATTTCAAGTTGGTTAAACTTAGAAACGAAGGTTCACCTGCTGCCTTAAAAATTTGAGTTAACTCAACTTAAAGATACTCTTTGTTTCAACTCAAGAAGTTACATTTAACAAATTGATGCTCTGAGTTAAAACAACTTGCTATGTTACATTATCAGTTCAAGAAAACTCAAATCAGCTCATAGTAACTGGTCTGCTCAAAAATTATAAAAATTTTATTGAAATAATTTCAAGCAATGTTGTACAAGCTTTAACATTGGTTTGAGAATACAAATTCAAGAACACAAGTGCTTAAACATCCATTTCATCAAAACATCAAAGTTATTCTAATATTATACAGAACTAGAAGAAAGGTAGATGAGTGGTGTAAAAGAGGTATAGAAAACAGAACTGAGGGGGAAAGAAAAAGGCATGAATTGGGGAAAAATGAGGGCAGGCCGTGTGTAATGATACAAAATAACTGCTCATCAATTACTTTAAAGATTGTAAGTGTACTCTATATAAACAAGTACATGTAACTTTTTAGGTATACCTAACACTTGCAGTTAAATACTTTCAAATCTAAAAATGAATGAATACCAATTATTCATATGGCGCATTATTATTGATGCATAATATTTATAATTATTATTAATTAATTATAATAAAGTCATGTCAGTTTATTTAGACAGTATAGTCTTTTAACATTGGCCATTAAACTAATAGTTTATCCAAAATAAAAAAAATAATAAAATTTCCTGGAAATATACTCACCCTGCAGGCCGTTCAAGAACGGAGTTTGTTTCTTCATCAGGACAGATTTGAAGAAATTTAGCATTGCATCATTTGCTCACCAGTGGAACCTCTGCAGTGAATGGGTGCCATCAGAATGAGAGTCCAACATCACAATAATCCACAAGTAATCCACATGACTCCAACTGATTACCTGGAAATGTATACACCTGTAAACACAATATATATAAATATGTGCATATATATATATATATATATATATATATATGGATATTTGTTGCTTTTGTTTCAAGGTAAACATTTGTAAAACCTTATATGCCAGTGAAAGCGATTATGCAGTTGTTCCTGGAAAGGTTTCTGAGCTTATATACCTGAGTGCAGTTAGCTATTAAGGGTCGTGTATAGACAAGTAGTGAATCTTTGCCAGCTGAACCTGTTTCTTGACCAGGAAGTGACACTTCCAGCAGAGGGGAGGTGGAGAGATGGGTCATCTCACCAGATGGCCACAGCAGGAAAAGGGGCTCAATGAGGGGCTCTTACTTTGACAAGACAATTACAGCATCAGTGAGTCTGAAATGAGTCACCTTTTTGCATTGATGCTGTTTCCTTGGACCCTCAGAAGCGATACTTTCTTGGTAAACCAGTGATTTTCAAAAGAACATGTTTAGTGATAATAAATAAAAACACTGAATTTGGCTATTAAAACACCTTTATAAATGTTTCAGCTGTTCAGTTTTCAACCTCTCAAGTTATGGACATTCACCACATACCGCCAGATATGATGTTTATAATGAATTACTATGCAGAGAAATACAGATTTCTTTGATAGCTCCAAAATTTAGTTTATAAATTATTTTATTATTTATTTATCATAGTTTAACTGAATGAACTGGGTCAAAATATAATGGTGTAGTTCAGAGAACAATGTTTGCTGTGTGCTGCCTTTAAATTTTACATCTGTCTGTGTTTAAATTGTACCTACTAAGGGCTTGCTGTGAGCTGGGACTTTAATAGTTCATCATTTTAATTGTTCAGCCTGACGGCTTGTGCACCTGCTTCATTGTAACATGGATACAGATGTGTACTTTGTGATCAGCATGTTAGTTAGTTACATTTTGTTTGTTTAAATTTGAAAATTTTTGGTTAGCTGGACAATGTCAGTTCAATAAGCGTAGACTGATTGTCTATATTGATTGATATAACAGATGTATTGGTGTCAGGTCTGTAATTGGAAAAGGACATTTTTTATTTTAAAGTGCTCGTATGCCTTTCCAAATATTTGTTATATGGATTCGAGTTAATGAATTTCTGCTTCACTAGTTTCACTGTATTGAGTTAATGAGACTTGTGTGATAATGAATGGCCACTGCTTTAATCTTTGTTACATTGGCCCCCTTTGTAAGATCTCTCCATGAAGACAGCGTATCGTTATGGATATGTACTTCTAAATAAAGGAAAATGGGCCTTGCCTTTATTCATTATCATCAAGATAAGTGATTAATAGTAGTGTTAAAGACCTCATAATGTGAGGTGTGTAAAGATGTCATTTTTAATATCTGAATATACGCATCATTGCTGACATGTCTCCACACCTGAATTGACATGTCAGCTGATCTGTCTTCTCTGTTGTTTGAAATAAAGTATTGCTAATATCTAAATTTATTTGCATTGACAGATTTAAAATTATGTGATTTTTGAAGTGAAAAATGTGCATTTATGGATGCATATTGGCTTGTAGTATTTTAAAGGAATATATCAGCTAAAAATGAATATGAAATTTAGCATTACATCACTTCCAATGGATCCTCTACAGTGAGTGAGTGCATTCAGAATAAGAGTCCAAACAGCTGATAAAACATCATGAAATCTTGGCCTGAGATTTTGGCCATAAAAAAAGGATGAATGGGTTTTCATTGTTAAATTAATAAATTTAGACATTAGAAGGGAATATTTAGAGAATTGAGACATGCTCTTTGTACTAATGTCAAAGTGCAGTCTGTCTCTATAACACTCCTACGATCATTAATTAAAAAAAACAAAAAATAAAACAGATGTTGCCATGGTGGCGTATCTATTGGCTTAATCTTGGGATACCAGCTGTGCCCCCCTATCATTATAGATCTCATTCTGTCATTTGAGTGATGAGGGAGATGCAGGCTCTCTTATGAACTACAGTGAAATTTCTCATGAAATTATTACACAGATTCTGTGTTCTGAGGCGTGCAGAAAAGCCAGCTTTTGTTTCACAAGGGCATTCAGAGGGCTATACGCCCCCTCTGCAGAGGTTTCTGGCATCCTGAGGGTAGAGAATAATGGAAATGATAAAGACCCCTTTCTTCATTTTAAATGTCAACAGAGTAATTGACTACACGTTCTGACTGCCCAATTCTCCTAGTCCTTGGCTTACACTGTAAATGCACGAGTGCCATTATTGAAACTCAAGATGTTCTTTATAAGAAATCAATTGGGGTGCTTTTTATGTGAAAGTAGACAGTAGACTTCAGAAAGACCAAAAGCAGTACTATCATGTGAGACATTATTTTACATTGCTTTTGCATTTTTCTCCTTACAGAAAACAAAACTTTGAATGTGTCCAGTTTTATCAGATGTGTTGTAGTAGTTAATTATGTATGCCAGTGTAACCTGCAGCATTGAACCCAATGAGCCAAATGCCGGTGTCATAAACTCTTATGAAACAGTGTTAGTTCTGCAGTATTATAGTATTTAATAATATTTTGATTTAGATTTTCAGTTTCTGTTTTAATTTGTTTCTGTTTAGCTTTATTTTTATTTCAATTATAGTTTTTGCATTTTTAGTATTTCAGTTGAAACACTTTATTTTAGTTATTTTAGTTTTTTTCCTCTAATATTTATATTGTATTTTATTTTAACTTTATTTGGTGTTTGTTAACAATATCATCACTATTATTAGCCTGTTTTTGTGAGTCATTCAAAAACGTTCACAAAACTTGTCAGTAGAGAGTTAGTAGTGATGCTGTCGTGAACATTCATCAAAGTCTGACGCGGAAGAGAAATTGTTGAATAAAGTCATTATTTTTTGTTTTCTTTGCGCATAAAAAGGTATTCTTGTAGCTTCATAAAATTAAGGTTGAACAAGTCACATGGATTATTTTAACGATGTCCTTACTACGTTATGACTGTTTGGTTTTATATTTGGTGTATAGCCTAATAGTTCACACAGAAATGAAAATTCTGTCATTAATTACTCACCCTCATGTCGTTCCATACCCGTAAGACCTTTGTTTATCATCGGAACACTTCATAGAAAGTAAGGGAACTACCACGTACAAGGCCAAGAAGCATAGTAAGCACATTGTTAAAATAGTCCATGTGACATCAGTGGTTCAACCATAATTTTATGAAGCTGCGAGAATACTTTTTGTTCCAGAATTCAGTTATCGGTCTCTTCGTAAAAAAAAAAAAAAAAAAAATTCTCGTAGCTTCGTAAAATTACGGTTGAACCCCTGATTTCACATGGACTATTTACCGATGTCCTTGCTACGTTTCTATGCATTGATCATGGTAATATCCTTGCTGTCTATGGAGGGTCAGAGAGCTCTCAGATTCCATCAAAAATATCTTAATTTGTTTTTCCGAAGATGAACGAAGGTCTTACGGGTTTGGAACGACACGAAGGTAAGTAATTAATGACAGAATTTTCATTTTTGGGTGAGCTATCCCTTTAACATAAACACTGTATAAGCATTGATGTGATGTGTTGTGTATTGTCACATCCTTTGGATTTTACTAACAAAAACATAAAAATCAGTCTACAGGTTTTCATAGACAACTTAGGAAGGTGTCATTTCTTTAAAGTTTCTTTACTGTCCCCACATAATAAAAAACAGTTATATTAAAAATAATAATAATAATCTGATCAAATATGTGCTATGACTCTTTTAAAATGGTCATATGATTCCAAGACATTTTGTGAAACTTGTTTCAGTGAGTTAGTGACAGTTTTAGACATGACTAGAATGACACTGTCTGGACCCTTCCCTTGCCGCTGTGGGTAAAAATATGATTGGTTGAAGAAGGCGACAGCGTAGTGGGTCGCAGCAGGCCACTTGGGCAGATCCAGGAGGCTTAAATGTGCACACGCAGATCAAGAGTGGCTGGGGTGGCACAAAAGACAGTGGGAGATGCAGGGAAATGCGATGATGTAAGCGGAATAATCTAGCACTAACTGGGCCACTGCAGACAGAAGCATGGTGGGGTGGGGGAGCCCTCACATTGGGGAAGAACTAGATGCTGTCACAATAGCTAGAAGGAAGAGAGTGGGGGAAAAGAAGGAAAAGTGAGAGAGGGATGAGGAGGAGTCGAGGATGCTATGCTCCACATATGCTAAAAAACCAGAAGCATGCAGTTATTTATTGCATTCAAACAAGATGGACCCTGACTGTCTCTTTGCTGTGCTTTATTCCTTATATTTTTTTCCCTCTGCAGGGTGAGATATGAAGTGTTAAAATGCCATCAGACAGTTCTGTGGATTTAGCAGGCAGCAAAGCCCAGACATTATGGGCAAGCTGATCTCTCTCTGGAAGATTCAGGTCGTCACTTACCTAGACACACTTTAACTAAACTTTGGTTTGACTGGGTCCTCCTTTTTGGCAGAGGAAAAGTGTTTTAAATAATGTTTGTTTTATTCTAGAGAAACATTGTATAGGACTTTTATCAAATACAACCAATTCCACCAAATATATATACAGTGTATATATATATATATATATATATATATATATATATATAGTAATATAGTTTCTCCATTTTTAAAGATAGGGTAGAGTGGGGGAAAACGCCCCCCTACTGTTTTTCCCAAAATAACCACAAGATAAAGTCAAGATAAATTTTTATTGTAACTATGGACTACGTTGACAAGAGTGATGTAGAAGTTTTCACCATGAAGCTTACACTGGTGATGTACCGGAGAGAAAACGGATTTCACAGTAAATGATCTAATTTTCAGCAGTAAGAAAAAAAGTGTTTTAAAGCTTGTTGTTTTGTAGAACATCACAGTTATATATGATATGAGAACAGTAGGGCCTGTAGATAGGGAGTACGTGTTATTTAATAAAAATATAATTATATTTTCAGAATGACATGATTTTTTTTTTCAAACATAGTGTGTGGGGTAAAACGCCCCACATACCCCCCATGGGGGCGTTTTGCCCCACAGGTGGGGTAAAATGCCCCCTTGGCACAAATTAAATTTTTGTTAATAACATGAAAACTCTGGACATTTTTCATACTTGGTTTGTAATTTATGCCATTGTCACTAAAGCTATGATAACTTTTCTGAACACATTTAACTTTTGTTTCACTGAAACAAAAAGGCACAATCCTTAAGGGGGGCGTTTTCCCCCACTCTACCCTACTGTACACTGGAGTTTAGAAGTTTGTAATGCATCTGTAACTTTATTCAGAAGTTTGTAGTCAGCTTTTTTTATTTTTTAGAAAGAAATTACAAGGATAGTTCACCTTAAAATGAAAGAAGGTATTTTGACGAATGTTGGTAACCAAACAGTTGCTAGTAGCCACTGACTTCCGTAGTATGAAAAAGAAAATACTATGGAAGTCTTAGGCTACCTGGTTGTTTACAAATATTTATTAAAATGCCATCTTTTGTGTTCAACAGAAGAAAGAAATTCATAAAGGTTTGGAAGAATGAGAGGGTGAGTAAATGATGACAAAATTTTCATTTTTGGGTGATCTAAACCTTTTATCTGGCACACATTAAATTGATCAAAGGTGACAAACACAGTTATAATGTTGAAAATTTCTATTTCAGCTAAGTGCAAATACATTCCTTTTGTACTTTTTATTCATCAAAGAAACCTGAAAAAAAGAATCAGAGTTTCCACTAAAATATTAAGCGGACAACTGTTTTCAACATTGATAATAAAAAGAAATGATTCTTGAGACAAAATCAGCGTATTAAAATAATTTCTGAATGATCATGTGACACTAAAGAGTAAAGACTAAATTCAGCTTGTTCATCAGAGGAATAAATTAAATTTTTAAATATATTAAAATAGAAAACAGTTATTTTAAATTTAAATTGTAACATTTCACAATATTGCTGTTTTTTACTGTAGTAATTAAAAAATAAATGCAGCCTTGATGAGCATAAGAGTTGTCTTCTGAAAATGAAGATTTACCAACCCCAAACATGAATGATATTATCAGTATAAAATTTGGAATGAAAAATTAAAATTGTAACAATACAGCTGATACTAATAAATTAGTTGTTATGTCTTGGCCGATTTAATTAAAAAGGAAAAAGGAAAATATTAAAATTCTATACTATTTTGTATAAATAAATGAAAAACAAAACAATAAAAACTAACATTAGTCGTTTAAAATTGGTTAATACCGTCTTGGTGTTGCCCTGTTTTTTGTTACCAAAATTGTCCGATAGCCATTATTACTGAATTTTAAATCTCAGAGTTTCAACTTTTGGACCCCAATGTACTTCTCTTCTTTTCAGGATCAAAGATTGTGTTTTCCTGAAACATCTGCCAGCTTGATCAGCGTTAGTCCCAAACACAATTTATTCACAGCCAGAAGTGTTCCCATGAACCCTTTAGGATTTCCCCGAACTAATCAGAGACGTCCCTGGTTCCCACTGTTATTGTGTAGCTCATAACGGCAGGATTCGAGACTAGCAGACTAGAGGAATGAGAGGCAGATCAAGCAGGAGATCCCTCAAGCCTCTAATCACAGCACATCCAGGCCTACTGAGGGATGCTGGATAATTGTATTGCCAGGACAGCATGCCATTGTGCAGTGCTTTATGTAAACTTCAATGTTTTTACCTTTTTGTAGACCGTGATCATGCTATTACTGTAAATGCTGAGTAAGGGACTGTTTAATGTTGTGGCTGGTTTAGACAAAGATTAGACAGACTTAATCTCTGTTAAAATGCTAAAAGGTTAAATAGCACAGCCTTTGTTAGATTAAGATCTGCTCTGCATTGCTATTGTTGTAAAAATATCTTACTGAACAAAGATTTGGATATATTAGATTGGTCCAAGCACGCATGTCATATTCCTGCATCTTTTATTCATAATCTAGGTCACATTGGGATTAAATACAGTCTATTCAGGGGTCATCGCTCCCAAGGAGCTTGAAACAATCATTTTCAATCAATCATTTGAGATTTTTTACTTATCTCTCTCTCAGAAGCACATGTGGCAGAACCCATCACATTTTAATAATGATCAACTTTAAATCTCAAAGCAGGTATCATTCTAGCTTTTTTTAATGTCCTTGTAATACTGATAGACACATTTTGACTGACTTGTTTTCCTCTATGAGGCATATGCTAGCATTTAGATGCGGACCCCATGCAAGCATGTAAGGTTTTCAGCAGAAGTCACATGACTGTGCAGTGGAATATCAAAGGCTGGATGACATTTGTGGGCTGTGTGCTGAAAGGTCAGACTGAATACAACTCTTTCCCTCAGTGTTGTGAATTAGTGTGCTTGGAGAGCGACCAAGTGCATTGGGCCCTGGTGGCCAAAGACATTTTTGTTTTCTCTCTTTGTTGGACATTTTTGTCAATAGGTATGTTTTCATCAATCTGATTGAATAGGATCTGTAAGATAACAGAAATTGTTTAGGAAAAAAGTTAGCATGAAGGCCCATCACTAACCCTGAATGAGATAATACGAATTTCTATGAATTAGCCACCAATTTACCAAAATGTAAAATAGTTAAGAATTGCCATGAGATTGTGTTGGTATAATTGTTAGGATAATTTTTAACAAGTATTTAGTAAATATTTTGTCTCCTCCACTTTTGTAAGAAGTAAAGCACATGCAAACCAAAGATCTTAGCATAAAAGTGCTCTGGTAAACATTTTTAATCTTTTTCAAAATTATCAATAATTTTTGAAGGATTTAAAATTGAAGCACAGTGTTATTGTGTTGAGCACATCTCATTGAAGCTTTGAACATGTGATCAGGAGACAGTAATAGAGGTTTCTCTTTAAAAATGTAGCTCAAAGGGCTTTGTCTCAGATGTTTCTAGTTGACATTAAGTGTTTAGAACTGAGAACAGTCTTATCAAATCTCCATTTGTTTTTCATTTTATAAGTAAATCATATCGCACTCTGTGAAAAACAATTAAGATACAATAGATCTAATTTGTTTCTTCTTCTTCTTCTTCTTCTTCTTCTTCTTCTTCTTCTTCTTCTTCTCCTTCTCCTTCTCTTTCTTTCTTTCTTTCTTTCTTCTAGTGAGTTTATGTATTAAGGGTTATGATGATCAACTAACAAGTCATGTTTGAAAAGTTGTTTGGGCAGTTTTTTCCAATAAGTATATAATTTAAAAAGATATACACTACCATCCAAAGTTTGCGATCAGTAAAATATTTATGTTTTGAATGAACTCTTTTACTTAACAAGTTGCATTTATTTTATTAAACGTACAGTTAAAAAGTATTATTGAGAAATATGAATGCAGTTTAAAATATTTGTAATGTAATTAATGAAATGTAATTTATTCCTGTGATGACAAAGTTGAAGACTGGAGTAATGGCTGCTGAAAATTCAGTGTCACATGATCCTTCAGAAATCATTCCAATATGCTGATTTGCTGCGTAAGCAACATTGCTTATTATTAACAATGTTGAAAACAGTTGTGCTGCTTAATATTTTTGTAGGAACTGTTATTTGTTCAGAGTTCTTGGATGAATAGAAAGTTCAAAAGAACAGCATTTATTTGAAATAGAAATCTTTTGTAACATTTTAAAAGTCTTTACTGTCACTTGACATTTATGATGGCTGAATTAGACTTTATATGGAGCACTTTGTAGAAGTGAAGAATTTCATCTGTCTTCCTCAAAGATTTGTGAAGGATAGACCTTTTTCTGTCAAATGACAGGAAGCAATCTTAAAATTGCATCCACACCCAGCTTTAAATGTTGGATATTTAGTAATCATTTACTCTTATAGTTCATGACATTCTTAAACACAAATATTGAGACTTTTCTAAGTGTGAATGAAGACTGTGCATCCCGGGGGTAATTTTGGGAATCACTGAAGGCTTGCATAAGAGGCCTAATTATTGTCTGCTCCTCTGGCAAAAAGAAAAAAAAAATCAGTGTCTACTATATTCTCGAAGGAGTAGGAATAGTCCTTATCTAAAGATGATTCTGTTCTTAAAAGATTAAGCACGTTGAAGCAGTGAGGGAGTATGACATTCTTACTAGCAGAGAGCCAAAAGAATCAAACAATACTATGAGAATGAGGATAAAATAGGAAAACTGCTCACTTGACAAATGCGCAGAGAAAATTCTGTTCTCAATTCTTGTTTTTTTCAGATCTTGAACAGGACAGAAATCAGTGTGGACACTTTCCATTTTTAATCAATTACTTGACAAAGGTGGAAAGATGAGATTCTCTTTCCATATGGTCATGTGAACTGTTTTAAAATTTTTATATTAGTTTTAGACTCTCTGAACAAAGTCTTGGTGTAGAGGCGTAGATGTGTGTAGAGGTGTAGATGGACTCACCTCCAGATTTGTTTGGAAAGGGAACATATACTACAGGTTAAGCTGAAATCTCAGCACAGGCCATTCTGGAAAAGAGGGCTGCAGTTCCCCAATTTCTGTTTATTTTACTGTGCAGTCCTGATAAGAGCTGGATGGATTTGGCAAGCAGAATATGCTGACTCTCCTGTATGGCAACGCTTAGAAGAATCGCAAATTGAAGGTGTCCTTCTTGCTGCTGCACCATTTATTCCCCTGAGTTACTGAGTAGAAAGCTACTGCCAATCCATTATTATTACTTGTAAGGTTTGGACAGATATCAAGAAAAAAGTTCAATTGTAAGCAAATTCTGTTTACAGTAGATCTATCCCATTTGATTCTCATTGTATTCTATGCCACCTGTTCTTACAGATGGAACAGATCAAGCGGTTTTATCTCATACCTACATAGAAAAACAGAACAGCTTTTATTTTATTTATTTATATATTTATTTTTCTTTTCATATTCATTTTGGTTATTTTAGTCAGTTGATTGAAGTTTTTAGGATATATTTTTATTTATTTAGTTTATAAGTTAGTCAGTTTTTATTGATTTTAGTCAGTTACTTAAAGTTTTTATTCTCCTTCATTTTTTTTAGTTACACTCTAAAAAATGCTGGGTTAAAAACAACCCAAGTTGGGTTAAGTATGGTTAAATGTTTGGCCTAACTTGGGTAGTTATATTTAACTCAACTGTTGTTTAAAATTACTATATTTCTTGCTTCAATGAACCCACAATAGGTTGTAAATTAATATTTATTAATGTTTAACAAATGAACATATTAGAAATAATAATTAAATAATAAATATTTATTAAATTGCTTACTAATAAATGTTCACCTTTTGATTACTACTGATGCCTTTAGTAATTATCTGATTTTTAATTTCCAAAGTATTTTGGGTTCATTTTAAGCCAGCCATAGAGTCATTTTTAAACAAAAGTTTAATAAAAAACTGTATGGGAGAGATGGTTCTTCAGTGCCTCTGTTTTTCCATGTAATTGTAAAACCTTTGTATAGAATAGTAGAATAGTTATAATGCTCCAAAAATAACAAAAGCTGATATTACATCTGAATGTGGATTTGCTGCCTTTTGTTGCAACCACAGAGATTACAACTCTGATGTGGCATCAAATTTTGCTTCGCGAAAGCAGGAATGCATCAACAGGGCAACAAAACAAGCCCGACAGCCCAGCTCAAACCGAAAACCTCTCTAGCATTTTCAATTAAAAACTTGAAGAGCAGCCAGCTTGCAATGATTCCATTAGCGCCGGCTCTGGCTTGGAAGTGCAATGAATGTGGCCTGGCATGATTACGTTGGTGCCATTGCATTAAAAATAGTTACATCACAGTGAAGCTTCGGGGTGCGTGAATCATTAAACGGAAGTTAGCATGTCTTGCGTGTGTCTAAAGAAAACTCTACAGCTTCCTGCTGTTTTCGTATTCATCGTCGTCATTATGACGGAGTGTAATTGCTTGAGATAGAACAGCAAATTTGCTTTGCTCCAGGCCCACACACTTGCACACTGGCCTTGTGTGACTCACTCAGGCGTCCAGAGGTGAGGAGAAGGTCTTGTGGGGTCAGAGGAAAAGCTCGGCAGGCGTGCCGCTGTGGGATTTAAACGTAACACAGGCTTTGGGTCATTACTGCTCTAAATGAACGACTTCTTATGTGTGTGCTTGGAGGGAGTGTCTTTTACTTAATTAAAGCGATGTTTGCGTGTATGTCATTATGCTTTGGGATTCTTATCTGTGCTGTCCCTTTAAGCTGATGTATCTGGGCTTCTTAGATGAGACTAAAGGGTTGAACTAGGGTCACAGGGCTTGTGTGGTCACATGTTTCCTAATTAGGGAGAATAAAAGCCAAGCCTTGATTGGCGAGAGACTGAGCTGAAGGCAAAGTATCTGTCTGATTTGTGGATAAGGTGAGGGGGCATCATTTTATCTCAGAATTGTGGGACAAAACTGTGAGGCCTGTATGTGATGCTACGTTGAGTGTGTGAGGTCTTTAACAAAGCGACAAGTGATTTAAGCATCTTTTATATTTTATACTCTATTTGTTTTATCTTATATCTTAGTTTTTGCCTAGCGAGTGTCACAAGTGGGACTGCACAATTTGGCCAACAATTCATATGTGATTATTCTGTCATATATTGCATATTGAAATATGATGTGCAACATTTTTAATGAATTAAATGCCAATTTGATAATATAATAATAATAATGAATTATGTTATTATTATTTATTATACAAATAAAATATTATATTATGTATTCTATTATATATAAAATATTTTATTTTATAATAAATATATCTTTTATAATTAATGATTGGCTGATATTGATTTTTATTTATTTATTTATTTATTTTGTATTTTATTATTATTATTAATATTGCACCATTATATAAAATATTGGGTTATTTACAGATAGTAAAAACACATGCATAACAATTGCTGAAATTAAATTTCTAGTTATTTTACATAATATTTACTAATAATTAGAATTTGTTTGTGAATGATTAAATATGAAAAAAATGTAAACTTGACAAAACATATATGTAAAATAAAAAGTTCTATTTAGATGGCAACTGATTCTGTCTGTAATTCTATTTTAGTATTTTTCACAAAGATTTTTTTTTTTTTAAATATGAATAAAAAGTAAGTAAACACTGTAACGTAACCAAAAGTGCACTCAGTAATCTAAGCCTGTCTACTGGGAATCTTTTTTTTTTTTTTTTTAACAAAAAAAAAAAAAAAAAAATGCAGTACAGTGAATATGACATGGGGTTTAATTGCATCATTAATTTGAAATCAAATATTTAAAGTTTGAGGGAACTTTTTGACCTCGTGCATGTCCAGAGACAGAACTCTCCTGTCCAAATCCAATTTGCAGAGAAAGGGTGCTCACGTGCTGGAATTTTCAGCGCAGTCAAAATAAAAGTCCCATTTCTGACACATTGGCCAAACAGAAAAATCTATTGGCAATGCCGATAATAAACAATGACAAATGTCAGCCAATATATATGTGCCTTGGATGGATGGATTAGGATATATAGATAAATATAGAATATATAGAGCATTTTCAGCATTTTCACTTGCAAATTGCTTGTCACCAGAATCTTGATGCATCAAATCGTTTGAACAGTATTTGTTCAATTGTAGTGAAGATCCCACAGGCTTGGCCTCCTTCTGAAGTAATAAAAGTAGTCATTTTTATGCAGAGGCTGTACAAGAAGGTTGTGCATCTCTTTGTCTGTGTGCGCCAGCAGTGATGATGTGCTGGAAGGCTGGCGTCAGTGAGGTGCCAGTCTGCACGCCCACTCGGTGGCCACCCCCGGCACTGCGCTCTCTTACTCATCTCTAACTGCTGGAAAACCAATCTCATTCAGCCTCTACAGTTATTTACGTGTCCACAATCGTACTTACTCGAGCATAGCACCCTGTAATGGAATTATCCATGTATTAATGTGATCATACCTTGGTACAGTATGATTACCATATTTATATGTCATGATATTTAAAAGGTACCTTCAAGGAGTTGAGTTTTGGCTGGTTGTCATGGTCTAATACACCCCTGTTGGTAAATGTCAAAATAAATGTATAATGACAGTTTTACTTTCCAAAAAACATATATGTACACTTTAGTTACTATTTTTTTTTCAGCAAGAATGCAAACAATCAAAAATGACAGTAGAGATGTTAATTTTTATTTCTTTTTCAAATAAATGCCTTTCTTTTTAACTTTTTCATCAAAGAATTCTGAAAAAAAAAATGTATATTGGTTATAATATTAATAATAATATTAGGCAAACCAAACTGTTTTCAGCATTGATAATAATAAATGTTTCTTGAGCACCAAATCAGCATATTAGAATGATTCCTGAAGGATCAATGTCATACTGAAGACTGGAGTAAGGACAACATAGGAACAAATTACATTTTAAAATATATTAAAATAGAAAACAGTTATTGTAAATTGTAATAATATTTCACAATATTACTGTCTACTGTATTTTTAATCAAATAAATGCAGCCTTTATGAGCATAAGAGACTTTTAAAAACATGAAAAAATCTCACATAACACAAGTATTTCATTATATTGTATGAATGTTTTACCAGTGGTGTTTTTGGAAGGCCTGTACAATTATTAAATGCACTTAAAATCATTTTAGTATTCAAAAAGCATGAAATCATATCCAAAAACAGCTATGATACCATGTACCTTTTTTTTCCTCTGCTAGTTTTGACTTTTAGCAGCTCTCATTCCTTTAACTAAATGAAAAATTGCATTGTTCTGGTATAAATCTCCACTGAGAAATGTATTTAAATACTTCAGTATTTGGCATTATTTTTGAGCTTGAGTGTGGAGGCTGTATGTCCTTGTGTAACAGCGTTTGTGAGATTTGTCTGCTGGCTGAATGACATTGTTGTAGCCAGTGCAGTGCTCTCGTGAGCCGCTCTAGTGACTGCTCTCCATGAGAGGCCTCAATTTTCATCCTCATGCAGTTTTAGCTGAGAGGCCCATTGATCCTGAAATCACAGAGCACTTCCCTCTGGAGAGGTCGTGGGCCATCTCTCTTTACACCTGTCATTGGTGCATGGAGACCATTTCACCATTAATGTGATTGAACTTTTAATATTTAAATAAGCATTTTTGTTATCTATTATGAATAGAGCTAATACTACTAGTGGAGTTATTATATCCTGTAAATAATAGTATTTTTATTATATTTACATCTGTGTCTTGTCCTCTCGTCCTGCTCTTTCCTCAGCTCTTTCAATACCCAGGCTTTCTTCTTTACCACTTCCTCCTATTCCTCTTCTCTTTCTCTTCATCCTTAACTAGGGTTGGGTATTGTTTGAAATTGATCAATTCCGATTCCAATTCTACTTATCGATTTCGATTCTTATCGATTCCCAGTTTAAATTTTAATATGGTTAAAAAAATGAAGTCAAACATTTAGATATCAAACATATTTATTCTGTCTCTTTTTGCAAAACTCTCTTATTTCTGCTGAATACCATAAACAAAAATCAGCCGGCTACATAAAAACTGGACTCGTTTAAGAGCTGTTTGTGTGCAAAATAGAGCTGCATGTTTCTGGATAAATTGAGGCACTTTTTTAATGGAGGTTGTAGTTCTCTCACAATTCTGAAGAAAAAACATTAGACAACTAAACAAAATCTCATGGAATTTGTGAATGGAATGATTCAGTGACTCACTCAAGATTAACTTGTACCATTACTCGATGAATCAGAATGATTCATAAATGATTCAAAGACAAATACATTTTAACAGCCCCTTTTCGGCAAAAAACAAAAACAAAAAACAAAGATGCACACAGGAATTGATAGGTGGAATTGAAATTTTAATTTTACAACAAGTAGCCTATGTGATTCCTGACCATAAGTATCCGATCCTGGAATTGGAATTGATTTTCAATTCCCAACCCTATCCTTAACCCACTCCACCTTTTCTCATTCCTTGATCACTTCTTTTTCTTCTGCTCATCTTTTTCCAGGGTCTGGGTTTTCACACGTGACCCAGTTAATACACAGAATGTCATGATAGTGTTTAGTAAATTGCATTTTCTGAGCTGTGTGCATTAGTACTTACCCAGCGGTTATCAGTATGATTATATTTGACAGCATACCATGTGCTTTTAAGGATACAGTGTACCTCTTGCTTTATGGTTAACCAGAACCTTGGATAAAAGCAATTATATGTTATTACAAATATGCAAATATAAGTACAATTTAAAATAACTGTTTCTATTTCAATATATTTTAAAATGTAGTTTATTCCTGTGATGGCAAAGCTGAATTTTCAGCAGCCATTACTCCAGTCTTCAGAGTCACATGATCCTTCAGAAATCATCTAATATGCAGTGTGTGTGTGTGTGTGTGTGTGTGTGTGTGTGTGTACAAACCCAGAATTGCAGCATTGCTTGTAGCAATGAATATGTAATGAAATAGTGCTAATGAGCAACAAGAAGGCATATGGATCATTTAAACCACTAAAGATCCAGCCACCTCACTATCCGACTGACTGCATGCTCCTTTGCAAATGATTCAGGTAAAATGATTTCTCTCTCCTTCTCACACACACTCGTATTGTAGTTAGCTATAGCCTGCTGAAAAGTGAAGAACAAAGCACATGCAACTCTATCAGTGGTCCTCAGTGATGTGTTGATTGTGTTGAAGTTTCAAATTTGGGTTCACACCAGTGTCATTGTGTCAGTGAAATCCTGCCTGTGCTGTTTGTTTGAGATCCCATTGTTCTAGCTCATTGTACGTTATGAAATTCAACATTCAGTACTATGTAAATATCAGTGTGAATATACAAGCATCAATACTGCAAAGTAAACCACTTAGTAAGCAGATGAGCCAGTAGAGGTATTGCTGCTTTTCGCCTGTCTTTCATCTGTGTCACATGATCAGGCTGGGTGTCAGATGAACTGTGCAGTGCTGTGGGATCTGAGCTGCTTCACTGCAGACGCCTGGAATGAGGTTCAGAAAACGTGGGTGAGGCCTTACGCAAATTCTTATTTACTTAATATGCACTAGGAGAAAGAGACTGTATCTGTTACCGTTAACTGTGTTTCTGAGGACATGAATTTCACTGTGAAACTGCTTTGACTTAGCCTTGCTTTTTAGTAGCACTAGAATTACATGCTGACCGGCATGACATAGCAACATTGGCTCAACTAGGGTAAGTTTGAGAGCGACTTTGTATGTTTTCTTGACCGATGGCTGATGGGGGAGTGTTCAGGGAAGCCCGTTTGAGTTTTTAATATTTTATGATGCTAGTAGCTGAAGGGCGAAGTAAATAAAACCAAAAAAATTTAAAATTAAAAAAGTTTTAAGCCATTTATTTCTTTTTTTGCCGTAGTGTGTCAGTAGGAAATATCAGTTTACATTTCCAAACATCCCTTTTGCCATTAATTATAGTAATCCAGTGAGATTTTTGTATGCACAAGACGTCTGTATGCACAAGGTTTCTTCAAGCATCTTTGAGATGTTTATACATCATGCATGTAATCTCATACGGACTGAATGATGGATGGTGAGATCAGGTCTCTGTGTGGAGCACCGGCTGTTTTGTTAGTGAAAATGCTACTATTTTAAATATTGAATTATATATATATATATATATATATATATGTGTGTATATATTGAATTATATATATGTATGTATATGTATATATATATATATATATATATATATATATATATGTATATGTGTGTGTGTGTGTGTGTGTGTGTATATATATATATATATATATATATATATATATAAAATTCAGGGAGGAGGTACTTCAAAATAATTGAATGAATCAGTCAATATTTAAATACATACATGTTTAAATACGTAGCAGACAGTATTATTTTACTAGTTTTTGTTCATATTTTGATTTTGAATACATTTTTGTTTTTATTGAATTTTTGTTTAAAAAATTTTTTGTTATTTAAAAAAAATTGTAAATTTTTTTTAAAAAATGTTTATTATTATTTTTACATTATTTACATTATTTTTACATATTTAATTAATTTTTAGTTTTTAGATTATTTTGTCTTGATGATTTTAGTAATAATTAAACTAAACAAAAATGAAAAATGTTGCCTTGGCATTAAAGTTAGGGTTTTTATTTATTTTATTTATTTATTTATTTTAAAATTATTTTATTTGAATGATTTTTTTTATTTAGTAGTAATGTTATGTTATGTATTGTAGTTTAGTAGTAATGAGAAGTTTTATCATTTTTATTTTAATGATAATAGCCCTGATACAAATAAGTATTTACATACTGAATGAATGAATGAATGAACTTGAGTAAACGGCACCTTGAGTAAACGGCAAGGTGATTTAATTAATTAATTAATTAATCATTAATGTATTTTTTCAGTAGTGTATGAACAGAGTCATTCCTATCGAGCTTTGTTTCTAAGTATCTCCCTGATTCCTGATTTCAGCTTCAGTCCCTCATCCTAAATACTGATTTCATCTGTTTTTAGCCGTAAAATTTCAAACAAATTAGCCTTTGAGGAAAAAGCCCCACAGATCTGTACAGATGATGCATGTTGCCAGAGTTCTGCTGCCTGTAAAGTGAGGCGTGATATAACTCCAATGAGCCCTGGCAGCTGTTTCTCTTTCACTCTCCCTCTCTGTCTCTCTCTCTCTGACCTACTGCACACTCCTCCCCTTCCACTCGAAGACTAGTACAATAAAATGACAAACTAATTAACTTTAAAAATCAGCTATCTCACGTTGCTGTCGCTAAGTTTTATTCAGTTGCACTATATGCAACATATAGAAAAGATTACATTTTATGACTTCATCTCATCTATTCCCTAGAAACATTGCATTGCTCAAGTGGAAATATTAAAGGGATAGTCCACCAAAAAATGAAAATTCTGTCATCATTTACTCACCCTCATGTCGATCAAAACATGTATGACTTTATTCTGAGGAACACAAAAGAAGATATTTTGAAGAATTTTGGTAACCAAACCATTTTGATTCCCTTTGACATGTAATTTATGAAGTCAGTGCTAACCGGGATTGTTTAGTTGCCATCATTCTTCAAAATATCTTCTTCTGTGTTCCACAGAAATGATATAGGTTTTGAATGATATGAGTGTGAGTAAATGATGACAGAATCTTCATTTTTGTGTAAACTATCCCTTTAACGCTTCCGGCTTCAATCAGTGCTGGCTTTAAAACAACAGTAGCTATTGACAATTCCCCCTCTGACTGCTGTGCGAATAACAGCAGTCTGAGCTGCTCTAAAAGTGAACATATTGCATTAGCACGGGTTAGTCAGTTGCCAGGTAGCCTGAGGCGGTGCCATATATCAGTGAGACTGGCTGCTCGGGCTCCTGGCCTCTCCAGCGCTCAGCGTTCCCACCACGTCCCTGCTTTGATATTACTTCACACAGCGGCCCGCATCACGGTAATGGATGTAGACTCATTCATTATCTCCATCAATCACAGGCGCTTACACACAGGAGCTGGGTGTAAGAAGAGCCTCTAGTATGGGGACTGAGAATAGCAGACAATTGAATTAGGCTAAGCTCTATATGCGGCCTGTCAAGACAGTAATTCTCCTGTATTAGTGAGGCAGGAGGGCAAAGGTCATCTCGAGAAGATCTGCGGCTGGTGAAGCGCTGAGATACTGAAAGAAGTTTATTGTGCTTTTTGGTCAAGGACATTATGAGAGGTTGTTTATGCATGTGAGGGTATTCCACTGTATACTGTACTGTATTCTAATATATTCCTCCATAGTAAATTGTTTGTTTGTGCCTGAGGCGCTGGACTGTGTAAGTGTGATCTGTATGCAAAGTAACATCAGCACTTCATTATTATGTATGAAAAGACTATAATCACTTGATGGCAGGAAAGTAAAGTTCAAACACACATTTTTCACACCAGGTCAAACTATATTTAATTACTAAAACAGAGTCAACAAGAGTTCTTTAATCTGCAAATACTTTTTAAATTTCATTTGATTTCATTTTATTTTACTTAATGTATTTTAGTGTAATGTAATTTAATGATTTTAATTCAGTTCAATTTCATTAAAATAAAACATTTTATTTTATTTTGTTTTATTATATTTTATTTTATCCATCATTTTTGGTGATGTCCAAATTGAAATTCATTTGTAATATTTTGACACATGCAGTTATCTGTGATTGAGACATTTCTTAGTGAATAAATTACATTAAGTACACGTCTGCTTCTGCCACCATTAATATTTGTGGTGTGGTTTTAATAACTAATGATCTGGAAATGTGACCATTAATAATAGTAGTTGAACATCAACTACTGTAGTATTGTACACTGTAAAAATAAATTTCAAAGTTGTTAATAAAACAAGACTTTTGGAGTATGTTATACAAGAAATATAGAATTGCTTTTGCTGACCTTTTTAATGAAACTATTTGCCTATGAAAATGCTGATCTTATCTATTATTTCAGTATTTCTGCTTTAGAAATTCACATTTAATTCTGTTACTTGCCGTTTCTTTGTAAATATTTATTAAATTTATTAGCAATTTCTGAGTGAAAATTGTTAAATAAAAAGTATTTTAATATCAACATGGAATATATTATAGTTTTGTTGGTATTGTTTTGTTCCATATGCCTTAAAGCGATAGTTTACCTAAAAATGAAAATTCTGTTATCACTCACGCTCCACTTATTCTAAATTTATGTTTCTTTATACTGCTGAACACAAAATAAGATATTTTGAAGAATGCTTGTAACCAAGCAGTTGACGGTACCCATTGACTTCCATAGTATTTTTTTTTTTCCCCCATACTGTGGAAGTCAATGGCTACCGTCAACTTTTTGGTTACCAACATTATTCAAAATATCTTGTTTTGTGTTCAAGAGTTCAAAGAAACTCATACAGGTTTAAAACAACTTGAGGGTGAGTAAATGATGGAAGAACTGACATTTTTAAGGTTCAGCCTTGAAATTATCCAGTACACGGTGGTAGTTATTCAACTGAGAGGTTGTTTAAGGACTTTTTCTGTGTATGTTTCACTTTAAGAGGAAGTGTTCTCTCTATAATAACTCTGGATCACCTATGGGATCTATAGAGAGGGTACAGGGCAGAAATCTTCCATAAATTCAGTTCAGCTGGGAAATCAAGACAGCGCTTCCCACTCATTACGTCTCACACTCAGCCGACAGTTTACCCGTTTGTGTTACGGAGTTTCATCAAAGATAACATCTAATGATCAAAGCCAATGATGCTCATCTGTGTGAATAATGATGCAGAGGAAACAGCTTGTCTTGAGCTGCATCCGGAGGCTCAGGAAGAGCCCGCTTAATCATACAAATGCTCAGTTGATTGTGTGTGTGTGTGTGTGTGTGTGTTATCTCATGATACATCCATGGCTCTCTCTAATGCTTTGACGACTGCTGCTGTGGAGGATCTCATAAAGAGTTCAATATGCAAATGTTGGGGTGAAATCATAATATTGATCTGATATCTCCCCATGCAGCTCATAAAGGGCTCTTTGGAGTCTCAGTTAAATGACATGACAGAGTGCTATCCTTGAAGTGCCATGAAGAATTTTTATTTTGAAGGGTGGTTTGATATTAAACTTGCCAGAGATGAGAAACGAAAGCCTTTGTGTTCTCCATGGCAACAAAAATCTGTGGTTTACTTGATTATAATTTAGTGAAACATCACATTGTTTCAAGGCAGAATTGTATTGATATTCCTTAAAGATTGTGTTTAGATGCATAATCTCAATCACAAAGTGTTACTGAATTTAATTCAGATAAACAGATTTTATTTTGTAGATAGTTTTAGCTTTTGTGTGAATTTTTTTTTTTTTTTTTTTTTTTTTTTGCTGAAAATGTTATACTTTTCCAAATTTAATTCAGATAAACATTTTTTTAAGATAGTTTTGGCTTTTGTGCATTTTTTTTTTAATTTTTGAAAATTTTATATTTTACAAGAACTGTTCAAAATTCAGAACTTTCATTGATATAATTAAACATGAAAATCATTTTCTTTAGCAGTGTTTTGTCTTGTTTTCCTGTAAAATATCTAAACATCCTTGAAGCAAAATTACTTTTCAGATGTAACTAATAAAATAACACATTTTAGTGAGGTTTATGCTTAAAACATTTTGCTAATGTAATAAAAATTAATTTATTAATTAGAGAGATATCTCTTGAATCCTGATAATTTAATTATCACACAAATAATTTTACTGGTACACAAGATAAAAATAGTAATTATGAAAATATAGTCTATCCAAAATAATCCATTATAAGTGTCATCCTTATACAGTAAATTCACACACTTTACACATTTCATTGTCTTATTTTTATTTGAAGTTATAAAGGTTTATAAGTTTAACAATGAAAAATCTAAATCCTGCCTGCTCCCTGCCTTTTTTAACAAATTCTGGGTGGTCTGAAATATGATTCATTTAATATTTTCCATGCATATTTCCAAGGGCAACATCTGCCTGTCTGTAAATGCACTTTATATTTGCTTAGTCGTGTTTGTTTACAAGCCTGTCTTTTGTCTGCGAGCCTTTAAAAAGTGTGTCAGGAAGAATCCTCTGCTCATTCTCTCTCACCCCATGTGTTTGAAGTGCCTTTGCCTTCAGCCCTCTCTTTCTGTCTTCATCTCAGATAATAAACACGCAACTACTTCTAATGAGAACCATAAAGCCTCTCCCATTTTATTCTTCTCTTGCTCAAATTAGGTAGCGGTATATTTTCTGGCTTTGTGAACGTCCCTGTTGGTGCTCTTGCTAAATTTAATAACCTCAGTTCTGTTTCTCTTTATCCCTGTCAGGCTGGTGTGGAGTTTTGTAACAAAAGGATTCCTGTGTGCACTGGAATATATCAGCTGAAAATGAGGAACTGTTGAGTGTGAGTATGATTTCATGTGTTCCCCCAAATATTGTGTGTTATATTATGAGCTTTGTGGAAATCCGCCTGGTTTGCTAATGCTGTTTGTTTGGTATCATTCAGATTAACCTCATTCTTGACCTGATTGTAATATGCATAATAATAATTTAATTAGATGGGACATTGTTTAATATGCTCCCTGTTGTTTGGTGTGTTATTGTGGACGACATGGAAGGACACAAAGTTGTCCGTGAGAAGCCACAGACAGATGGGGTAGCACACACACCTACGCTCACACACACTCATCTCTTGTCAAGGAAAACACAGTCTGTTTAATAGATGAGGACAGGAGGATTAGGCTTTCACCTGGTTCTTGGTTGATATTCTGCTGCTCTTAAACATGCTATATATTTTGAAATCAGTCATTTATCTTGTTTTTCAGAAAATATTTCCAAACATCCTGAAAAGTTTACTTTTTAAGAAAATTTACATTAAAGGGATAGTTCACCCAAAAATGAAAATTCTGTCATTAATTACTCACCCTCATGTCGTTCCAAACCAGTAAGACGTGCTCAGAAATTTGACATTGAAGATAAGAAAATGTTGAATAAAGTTGTTATTTTTGTTTTCTTTGTGCACAAAACGTATTCTCGTAGCTTCATAAAATTAAGGTTGAAACACTGATGTCGCATGGACTATTTTAACAATGTCCTTACTACCTTTCTGGGCCTTGAACGTGGTAGATATGTTGCTGTCTATGCAGGGTCAGAAAGCTCTCAGTTTTCATAATAATATCTTAATTTTGTTTTCCAAAGATAAACGAAAGTCTTATGGGTTTGGAACAACATGAGGATGAGAAATTATTGACAGAATTTTCATTCTTGGGTAAACTATCTCTTTAAATTAGTTGACTTTTCAATACTTTTAATGCCCCCCCCCCCCCAATTCTCATATCAGGACTACCATTATTTTTTTTATTTTTTTTTACTTAATGCCTGGACAAAGTATTAAAATACATTTTAATACATAAAAACATGCACAGTCATTGTATTTACAATATAAATTTGACTTTTTATATAAATTAGCAGAATAAGTGAGCCTCATCTCATTGACACTTTACACAGTTTTGCTCCTCAAGTAAAAACTGCATCTTGTTTTAAGATTGTTTAGATCGTTTTACCAGAAATCGACAACAACCTATTATGACAATCCAGATGTTCACAAATGACCTCCAGTTGTTGTAGCTTTAGCTAGCAGCTAAACGCAGCGCTTTCAGACAAATAGCAGGTGCAGTTATATTGAGTATGGAGGAACCATAAGCCACCCTTAGGTTTCTCCCAAGGCTGTGGCTCCTGTGAATCAGCAGTGTACTTGGATTAACTGTCCTGCACAGGACTATCATCTGATACTGCGGCTCCAGCACTCTACACACAGTCTGCAGGTTCACTGGATGAGAGTCATGGCTGTTAAGTTATCTAGGAGTGCTCTGTAGAGGACTAATCTGACACACACTGATAAGGGCTTCTGGAGTGCTGCAGCCCGGCAGCTTTCATTAGGACAGAACTGTTTGCTGCACAGGAACACCAGTTAAATGGAGGCAGTGACACGGCCTAATTTAATCACACTCATGTGCTGCATGAATGTTCAATCTACATCTGCCATAACGCAAGCAAAACAATCTTTCCACTGCGTAGTGGGTCTGCAGTGTTTGATAAGATGTGATTTGATTTTAAACACTTATTTAGTTTTCAATTTTTCTCTTCTAAAGTGCTTTTGAAATCTATGGGAATGGATGTTGAAATATGGAAGAGCATATGAATCATTCCTTCTGAATTTGTATTTTCAGTGCAGTTGTAACAGCATGTACTGTACCCTGTGCTAAAAGGAACATTGGAAATGAGAGGTTGTTAAACTTACAACCATCGATTGACTAGATCATCCATATATTTTAATAAACATTAGAATCCCACGCAGAGTGACACATAATGATGGGAACACTTTGGAATAAATGCATCATCTAAAAAGAAACATCATTTAGTCCACAACAGAGTCTGAGTATAAGTCGATCTGAAGAGCAGTACTTGATGACTAATCTAGAATGACGTCCATTGACTGCGAGGTGACAGTCATGAACCGAGGAAGACAGGACGCCACATTTTTTTCTGACATTTTTTTTAATTAATTCATTCATTAATTTTTTGTTCCTGAGGGAGAACAGAGGACTAAAATTGGTTTCCTTGATCTGAAATCAGTATTGTTCTTTTCGCTTAGGTCATGACAGTATGAGTTATACAACCGAGTTAAACGGCTACAACAAGAACATATGAATGTAAAATATGTGACCATGGACCACAAAACCAGTCATAAGTGTCAATTTTTCAAAATTGAGATTTATACATCATCTGAAAGCTGAATAAATAAGCTTTCCATTGATGTATGATTTGTTAGGATAGGATAATATTTGGCCGAGATACAACTATTTGAAAATCTGGAATCTGAGGGTGCAAAAAAATCAAAATACTGAGAAAATCACCTTTAAAGTTGTCCAAGTTAAGTTCTTAGCAATGCATATTACTAATCAAAAATTATGTTTTGATATATTTACAGTATGAAATTTACAAAAAATCTTCATGGAACATGATCTTTACTTAATATACTAATGATTTTTGACATAAAACAAAAATCAATAATTTTGACGCATCCAATGTATTTTTGGCTATTGCTACAAATATACCCCAGCAACTTAAGACTGGTTTTGTGGTCCAGGGTCACATATAGGTGGGGCATGGTGTTAACCTTTTCAACTTGGCTCATGAATATTAATTATGATATGTAACATGCCTCGAATTCCTCGTAACTATAGTAAGATTCAACTGATATGCTTCTACTCATTTACTTTCATCAATTACTCACGTTTGAGTTGTTCCAAAACTGTATGAGGTTTTTGTAACAATTATTATTTATTTTTTGATTTTTTGATTTTTGTAATAATTAATAATATAATATATTTTTTTAAGTATTAACTTTTATTTATTTATTTATTTATTTATTTATTTATTTTAGATAATGCTAAAGCTTATAATGGTTGCTTGTTCATTGCATGTAATTTAGTTTAGTAAAATTAAAGTTGCAATGCAACAGAAGGAGCTAGAGACCTTTCTTCTGTATTGTGATGTACATCCAAATGAAACAGGTTATCAAAAAAAAGAAAAGAAAATGTAGGATGGTGACTTTGTGGATTTTAAGAAAGTTTGGTTTTACGTGGACTGTCATTTCACTAGAGAATGAGATGTGTCTTTTTTAATTAAAATTACAGGATCCAAAAAAACATATGCATGGATGAATCGTTCAGTAAGATCAATAACATGCATTTAGAAAGCAGAATTTTTATTTCACACTGACCTTAAAAAATGAACAGAAATGACTCATTGAGAAGGAGAAGCTGATGCTTTGCCTTGACAGTGGTTCTTCAACACAGCTTCTCTTTTACATTTTCCAGTATGTTTTTTTTTAATGGTTTTATTTTCATTAAGGTTGTAGAGAAAGGTCTCCGTAAATAAAGCACCTATAAGTTCAGTGATAGAGCTGCCTGAAGTTGCTGGGCATTTTCTAAAAAATAGGCCATGTTGTGCCATTCATGTGTGCTCTTGCCGGTCTTTTGTGAGCGAGAGCGAAACAAGCCGTTTTTGGCACCAGCGAGCGTGTCACAGCAGAAGGTGAAACACGTGGTGGGAGATGCACTTTCTCAGAATGGTGGCTCTGTGTTGCCCGTGGGCCGTGGCGAGAGCTCTGCTCATTAAATTTTCAGTTTAATATCTCCATATTTCCCCTCTTTTTCTATGTTCTGCTCCCCATTTAAAACAGCTTTATCTGATGAGAGCATGAGCTGAAAAAGTTGAAAAAGAGGGATTTTTTTGCCAGTTTTTGCTAGTGACACAACCTGAATCACACATGAGCGATAAGGGAAGTGAGACACATTTGTGACCCTCATTTTTAAAACGGCAGCAATGCACTGATGGGGATATGATGCTCATGCTGAGTACAGATGACGCATTGTAGTACAAATCCCACTACTGCATCAAAATGACAGATGATTCAATCATTATTGATTCCAGCTCTTGAAGAGGAAAATCACTGTACACTCAAATATAGAAATAACATGTGCTGTCATTGACTTTCATCTTTTTTGTGTCTCTTTTTAACTTTTAAGCTTTGATTTACTTTTTTTTTTAAATTTCATATATATGTGTGTCTTATGTAAATGCACTTGAGGGTGATTAGCCGTTCTTGTTTGGATCTGATAACTTTACGTAATGTAAAGCATGACGTTATGAAGTGTATGTAGTGCATGTAACTCCAGGATATGCTGTTGATACACTTAATGGTGTTTATAGATATCTTCATGCTAACATTTCTCTTCAGGCAGTAGTTATTCAGCATGCTCTCAGCACAGAATGACTACAAAACCCCATCAGCTGCCTCCAGGTAGGCAAATTAATTGTTGTCCTACACTCTTAAAAAAAAAAAGGTGCCAGGAAGAACCAAAAAGGGGGTTTCGCGGCGATGCCATAGAAGAACCTTTTTTGGTTCCCTGAAGAACCATTTTGTGAAAGGTTCTTTAAAGAACCGGTGTTTTTCTTGGTGCCATAAAGCACCTTTTCTGGTACTACAAAGAACCCTTTTTAAAGGTTCTTCAAAGAACCACTGATGAATAGGTTCTTTATGGCCCCATTTCTTCCAGATCAATATCCTTACATTTATCATACTATAAATTTTCTTTAATAGGACTGTTCATAAAATAATAATAATAAAAAAAAGAAAATCCAGAAGTAACAAGACTTGACAAGATGTATGATTAAAATGTTTATTGCATTTACAGTATACATCAGTGCAGTATACATCATACCTCAATACTGTGTATGTGTGTTTAATAGGGATGTGCACAAGTACTAGAGTACTCAGACTTGACAGCAATGATTGATCATTTTTTAAAGTCACTGCAATCATCGTTTTCATGATCAATCATCACTGTCAAGTCTGAGTACTCGATGATCACCTGACTTTATATATTTCTCTTTTTCTGATTGGTTATGGCAGCATTTTGGGTGGTACCTGAGCTCTGACTAGTTAGTGTTAGGACAGCATGCCATCCAGACAAAATCAAACCACCAGTACTTGAAATGAAAAATTTACAAAAATGCCCATCCCTAGTGTGTAATACAGTGAATACAGCAGGTTAATGTCAGTACCCCCATCATCCACTAGTATGCCCTTTTTCATTCCATGGAAACTGCCACTGGTGGGTCAAAGAGTTCGCGCTTTCACAGCCCTTTTGATGAATGGTTGAGGCTGGGTACATAGGATCCTGTAACAAAAAAAAAAGAAGACACTTTCATTAGTTTCTTAATTTTCATAGGTATAGCACAGGTATAATGATGCAAAATGACAAACAAAGATAATGGAAAGGTATTTTTAAGCTGAACAGCAGTAAGAATAGAAACAAAATCAAGTCAAAGTCAAAGTTTCCAAGTCAAAAATTTTTGGAAGTTCATCCATCCATCTATTCACTCTCCAAACCACTTATCCTCTCTAGGGTCGTGGGGGCTGAAGCCTATCCCAGCATCTTTAGCCACAAATGCATCCAATTAATGGTATTTAAGCAATATAAGCACTAGGTAACAATGTTATACAGTACCTGTCAAAATTTTAGAAACATTACAATGTTTTTGAAAAAAACAAACAAACAAATAAAAATCTCTTCTGCTCACTAAGTCTGCATTTAAGAATACAGAGAAAATATACAGAGAATACAGAGAAAATAGTAATAGTGTATAATATAAAATATCATTACAAATTAAAAGAACTGTTGTCTATTTTAATATACTGTAAATTGTAATTTATTCCTGTGATAAAAAGCTGAATTTTCAGCGTCATTACTCCAGACTTCAGTGTCACATGATCCTTCAGAAATCATTTTAATATACTGATTTGCTGTTTGTTTTGTTTTTTTCTATTAAAAGAATTTTACATTTCTTATTCTTAAAACAGTTTTTGCTTTTTAACATTTTTTGTGGAAATGGTGATACCTTTTTCAGGATTCACTGATGAATAGAAAGAACAATGAACAGCATTTATTAAATTTATTAAACAATTTAGTAAATAGAAATCTTTTCCAACATTATAAATGTCTTCACTGTTACTTCTGATAAATGTAATGCACCCTTGATTAATAAAATTATTAATTTCTCTCTTTTTTTTTTTTAACACAAATGTATTAATTTCTCTCTTTTCTTACCACAAATGTTTGAATGGTATTGTTTCCATAAAAATGTTAAGCAGCAAAAAATTGTTTTCAACATTGGTAATAATCAGAAATGTTTCTTGAGCAGCAAATCAGCATATTAGAATGATTTCTGAAGGATCATGTGACACTGAAGACTGGAGTAATGATGCTGAAAATACAGCTTTGATCACAGCAATCAACTACATTTTAAAATATATTCACATAGAAGAGTTATTTTACATTGTAATAATATTTTACAATATTTCTGAGGTATTTTAAATTGTAATAATATTTTACAATATTTCTGTTTTTACTGTATTTTTAATCAAATAAATGCAGTGAGCAGAAGACTTAAAAAAAAAAAAAAAACATGTTCAAAAAAACATTTTAAAAAATCATACTAATCTCTAACTTTTGAACAGTAGTGTATGTTTGAGGATTTACTTACCAGTCAAATAGTTCATAGGGCCTTAGATGTTGTCCGACAGGTCTGCTCCAACTCTGCTGCACGCAATCAGCATAGAAGAATCTAGAAACATAATATGCCATTTATCACAGAGCCAACAATATTTAGTATAAAATAGTTTATATATATATATATATATATATATATATATATATATATATATATATATATAAACACACACACACACACACACACAAACCAGTTTCTTAAAATAACAGAATTAACGTTAATGTTTTTAGGTTTGTGTCACTCAGGTTTGGATGTCAAAACCTTCCTAAAATAACTTTAATATAACAGATGCATGGTGATATAAGAAAATATGTTGTGAGAAAATGCATATGTAAATGTATTTAAAGAGCTTCCTCAGCTCACCTGTGACAGCAGCTCCCTTCAGAAATTTTGGAGCTTATCTTCTGTTGTAGAGATTTTATTATCACTCCTGAAACCACAGAACATTTTTTTATCAATATTTGTTTACCATGAAAGATAAAAACACGTTTGAACTAAAGGTTAGATTCAGTTAATTCGCGCTCCTTGTCAGTGACGTCACCGATTAACAGTGCATGGCATATTTTAGGATAAATAAGTTAGACAACTTTCAATAAATAATTGACAAACTGACAGCAAACCCTTTACAAAGCTATCAAAACCTCTCATCTTCACATAAAGATGTGATTAAAAGCCCAAACTCTCATAAACAAGAGCTCAAGCTATAGAGTTAGCTTACCTCGCCTGAAAACAGTTGAGATGCTTACAGACTTTTTCGAAATTTTCTGTGAAGTAAATATTCAACAGAAACGTGTCAGTTACATCTAAGAAAGTGTCTGGAACAGTTGTATGTGATATTTGTGTGATTTTAGGGACTAAACTCACCTGAAAGCAGTGAAAACAGCAGCGAGAGACGGAGATTTACGGTTGTCAGTTTGTGTTGTCGGCCCGTTTCCATGGCGACTCCCTCCGCTGCAGCGTTTGAATGAGACTCCAGTATTCAGCGCGCACGCCAAAGTCACGCAGTATTTGCATAAATAAACCTCTAATAGAACACTACATAACTTAAAATCACATTAAATCTTTATTAAATCGCGAATTTGAAACTCATTTTGTAGTTCTATGACCAATTCATATAGGTGCAAAATGGATAGTGGGACAAAGTGGCACTTTCATATTTTAAAATTTTGTATCACTCAGCCTTTTTATTCCATTTTAAAACATGATTGCAGTATTTTTTATACTAAACTTAAATAACTAGCCTAATAATTTTTTGAGTAATGCAAAACAGCATTAAAATAGATAATAGATATAAAAGGATCTACTGGTCTTTTTAAATTAATAAACAGCACAAATTTATATAACTCAAAATTAATACTTTTTATTACACTGTAATTGAATGCAACAAATAGAAAATGAGTCTGGAAGGAGTTCTGGACCAGACAGGACAATTTAGCTCACTTGATCTCACTTTCCAGAAACAAAAATATTTTCAACATGATGAGTGTGAAGAACCATTAAATAGTCTCTGGAACCTTTCTGTGCTATAAAGAACCTTTCTGTGCTACAAAGAACCTTTTCTGTGCTATAAAGAACCTTTCTGTGCTACAAAGAACCTTTTGTGCAATGGAAAGGTTCTTTGGATATTAAAGGTTCTTCATGGAACCATACACCCTGCCAAAGAGCCATGAAGAACCTTTTTTTTTAAGAGTGTAAGATACCTTGCTTTGGCCATATTCAAAGGCAGCATCGCATGTATCCTAAATGGAGAAGGCAATTCCAGAATGCATTAAGTTAAGCAATTTAAGATGGTGGATATGAAAGAGAAAATACTAAAATAGTGATTTAAAATAGTTTAAAATAATTGAAAACTCTAAATTTGCGTGTACTTCACTATTATTCCAAAAAAAAAATTAGTTTTTTTATTGTCATTCAAAGGAACTTTCGTTATAAGGATGCATTAAATTCATCAAAACTGACAGTAAAGACATTTATGATGTTACAAAAGATTTCTTTTGAACTTTCTATTCATCATAGAATGTTCTATTTCCACCAAAATATTAGGCAAAATATCAGACAGCAACTGTTTTCAACATTGATAATAATTAGAGATGTACCGATTCACTTAACACACGATGCGATATGATTCATGATACTAATTTCTCAATAAGTTTTTCTTATTTTTTTTTTTTTAATTTTATGACAAAAAATGAAAAGATGTCATTTTATTATTGCTTAGAAAAAATGTTGCATATTTCTTTGTGAAACTGAAATATGTCATATAACAAAACTAAATTGAAATTTTAAAACAAACCCCGAAATAAATAAATAAATAAACAACACAAATAAAATAAATTTCTTTACATTTAAACTTAGAGGCAACCACTGTATTTTAATCATAATCCAAGCAAAGATGCAGCATGAGCAGTTTTTAATCTAAATTAGATTGTATAATTTCAAAATTGGCGCAAAAACAGAATGGCCCGACTTTAGTTTTGTGAAACTATGCTACATTAAACATATCTACATGAAACAAAAACAGCAGACAGGCTGAAGGAGAACTGCACATTCACTCTCTGCCAGCAGGTGGAGCATATGGAACAGCAGAAATATAGTGTTTCCTTGTTTGCCGCTGTAAACAAAGCAGCGCTGTGCTTATAAACACTACTTTAATATACATTATACAGTGGCAAGATGAAAAGAAAATAGCATCTACACTTTTCTAAAGACAGTCAGTTCCCCTCAGAGAAACATTCATATAAACTCCCTCCCCCAATAGTATCGCGATTCACATTATATCTCAAACATATTTGTATTGATTTTTTTAACTGATTCGGGGTGCATCGTTACATCCCTAATAATAATAATAATGTTTCCTGAGCACCAAATCAGCATATTGGAAGGATTTCTGAAGGATCATGTGACACTGAAGACTAGAGTAGTGACTGCTGAAAATTCAGCTTTTTCATTGTAGTAAAATTACATTTTAAAATATATTCAAGTAGAAACAGTCATCACAGTATATTTCACAATATTACTGTTTTACTGTGTTTTTAATGAATGCAGCCTTGGTGAGCATAACAAACTTCTATCAAAAACTTAATTTCTTACTGACCCCAAACTTTTGAATGGTAGTAGTGTATATTTGTGTGTTCTATCATCCCCCGTTTTGAAATCAATTGTGAGTCAAATCTCTACATATATGACGCACAGAGTTGCTGCCTATGTAGAGTGTTCCAAACCAGTCATGAAGATCTATTTCAGTTTGGATTCTGTCATAGACGGCAGCTGTGTATGTAGGCAGTAGGTAGTGAAGCAGCTCACTAGGTTTTGTAACAGACCTAGTGAATTTCCTTCCTGCCATATGTATCTTAACGGAAAATTTTGCCTTGTGATGATTCACTCTCATTGTTATATTTTTAATTGCGTGCGTTCACTTCATATAAACGTGGTGCTGTCTTATTAAGCATATCCTATATCTTAGCATCTCATGTCAGATCTTTTGCTACACGGCACCTTGAATGAAAAATGGTTGCGCACTCGATGAAACCCAGATGAGAAACAGTCTCGCAGCAGAAGCTTCCTTTCCCCACCATTACCTCTGACCTACAAACACACGTGTGAGTCAAGCTAGTAGTTACTAGCGTCACTGATTCAGTGCTCACATTTGAGGCACGAGCGCTGTAAACACCTCTTTTTCAGAATCGGAAGCTTTATTTGCTAAGTTTATGCTTATGTTTTTTTTTGACTTACATCGCTTACAGAGAAAACCTCTAGACACAATATTGAAATTAAAGTTCTTATCTCAATAAACTCCTAATTACATGTTATTGATAGTAAGTTAGTTAGTTGTTGTTGTAGTTTAGGTATTGGGTGGGGTTAAGAGATCTAAAATATGGTCATAATAATAAGGCATTAATGTGTGCTTTATATGTACTAATAATCAGCCAATATGGTAGTCATATGCATGCTAATAAGCAACTAGTTCATATTGAATAGTGTTCCTTAATCTAAAGTGTTACCAAATAATATACACTATTGTTCATGAGTTTGGCATCATTAAGATTTTGTTGTTGTTGTTGTTGTTGTTCCTTCTCTGATCAAAAGTGAAGACATTCATAATGTCACAAAAGACTTTTTCAAATAAATGCTTTTCCTTTAAACTTTCTATTGATCAACGAATCCTGAAAAGAATGTTACATGGATTCCACAAAAATATTAAGCAGCAAAAATGTTTCCAACATTGATATTAATAAGAACTGTTTTTTGAGCACCAAATCAGCATGTTAGAATATATGTTGTATGAAATGTCCTGAAGAGACTACAGAAATCAGAAATCTACAGCTGCACTTGAAGCCAATGACTACTTTTTATGATTTATCAATTTGTCAGGTAGCTGGTCGATGCAGTTGTATCCACTTTATTTTTACATTACGTAAAGTGGGGGCTTCCAGTTATTTTGTTGTGCAGTCTGTTAAGATGTTTGATGTTGCAAACTTGTCTTTGTTATCACATTGTTTTAACTTCCAGTTGTAATCATACACATTTTATATATGTATATGTGTGTGTGTATATATATATATATATATATATATATATATATATATACATACACACTATATTGCCAAAAGTATTGGGTCGCCCCCTTCTAATGAACAGGTTTGACTACTTTAGTAATTTCCATGAGTATAAATCTTAATGTTTAAGCATATAATGATATTCTAGGGAATTGTGTGCTTCTAATTTTATAGCAAAAGTTTGGACAGGACCCTTTTCTATTCTAACATGACAATGCCTCTGTGTATAAGGCAAGGTTCAAAAAGAAAATGATTGATTCAGTCAGTGTGGAAGAACTTGACTGGTCTGCATAAAACCAAGTCCTAATCCCAGTTTAACACCTCTGGTGTGACTGTAAATGCAGACCTTGAGCCAAAAACTCATCACCAAACACCAATGACTTCTACATATGTGTACAATTATTTCAGACACTTCCAAAACTGTTGCAACAGAGATGGAAATACAATTTGCAATATCGCTTTCATTATCGCAGATGAATCGCCTTCGATAGTGAACGCGATATTGCATAGTTTCTCAGTGATCTACGGCTCTGTGTATTAACTGCCGCTCCATTTGAAAACAGGTGATGGAGATTTACCGCTAATCAAGGAACCGGCTTTACTGACGAGATGCGCATGCATATCGCATGAGATATATCGCCCAGCCCTAGTCTCCACACAAAACAAACCTCTTCCAAGAGATGATGACTAAAATTCCCAGTTCAAAGGCTTCTTACAGGCCTCATTGGCATCAGATTTGAAAGCACTGTTGAATAACACATTCAAGAGACAAATTAGAAATTACAAAACAAATTAAAACAGCAGTTCCTGCCCCAATGAGAAGAGAGCAAAGTGTGAAAGTGCAAATTGATGAGTGTTTCGCAACACTGTTACTGGTGGATTCAACAGGGGGTGGCATTTTAGCACCCTATGAAGGAAAATGCTCAACATGGGCTGATAGGGTGCTGAGCTACAGTAGTACAGAGCGGGCCACCTTGTGTGCTCTTTATTGGGGGAGCTGACCAGGGTGCTGAACTTAGTCTGATGCCTGTGTGAATGTGGGAGCTGTCCGTGGTATCCCGGACTGTTAGAGATGCAGTAACATTACATTTACATTTGTGTAACATGGTTGTCATAAAAGTAGAATTAGCCAAACAAACTCAGACATTTTCAAACATCATTCTCAGTAAAATTAAAACAAGACACTCGTGTACATCTAATTCCATCAGCTCTATGTTAGATTTCCCACAAGACATTACAGTCTTACAGTGCAGTTTGAATCTGTTTATGCAAATTGCATGAACTTTTATGTTCCCCCAAGTCATCCAACTCAAGGCACTAAACATTAACACAGGACATTTACGTCGGGAAAATGTGAAGAGGGCGCCCGTTTGATATTTGTTTGCTTGTTTCTTTTTTCCCTTCTTTGTCTGTGTGTGTGTGTGTGTGTGTGTGAGAGAGAGAGATAGAGAAGCACATTAATGAAACAGTCATGGCCTGAAGAAAACATTTCATGGGGAATGTAAGTGGCTAATACCAGCTGCATGTGCTGCAGAAATACTGGCAAGAGATTTTCCCAGCTGAAGACACACTCCCTCATATAACCTGTGGGAGTTTTTATCACTATGTACTGTCCTTGAACTGTGAGAGTCTGATTTTAATCATTTTCAATTATGGCAGGGTTACAAACAAGGCATGTGGGGCACATGCTTCAGGACCCCAGCCTTTATTTTATTTTATTTTATTTTATTTTATTATTTGAATAAATTCATTTGTTTTGCTATCAGGCTAGAATTACAATGTCGGCATGTAGTGTAAATGTAGTTTTGGCAGACTTTTTTTGTGTAGTTTTTGTTCTGTTCATAAATGACAACAGTCAGTTACCTAAGGTGCTCTGCATTTGAAAATCAGAGGAGAACTTGCATTATTTTTAAATAATCACTTCAATAGAGTTCTTGAATATCTTTAATTCACCCACATTTTTACGTCAGGTAAAAGCAGTGAATGTCAAACTATCTTGAAAACCTAAAACATGCATTATGAAGCAGTTCCTAATAACATACATTTTTTTTTTAACTTACTTATGCTTAGTAAGTTAAGCAACAAGCAACTTAGGGCTTTGTGAATGTTGATTTTGGACTCAAAAACCAACCATTTTCTTTTTAACAGGTAGAGATACTTGCACAGTATCATAATCGCAGGAAAATATGTTTCACATCAAGGGCGTCATGTGGCATCATGGGTGGGTTGGGTGACATTTGTGCCCCAGGGACCGATGATCTTTTGATCCAGACCTGTTTGCAGTGATTGACAAATAAAATGTGAAGAGTTATGATCTTACAGTGATCTATGGGGACACCTGACTGGCAGTGAGAGGCCCCACCTGACTGGGACTGATGTTACACCTGTAGTCTGTCAGGAAGAGACCTGTCATCCTGTCATCTTGTGTTCTTACAAATCTGTTTAACGACATGGATTTTAGTGTCGTTTTAACAAGCCCACACTTGAATAACTGAATCAGTCGGGTTTACTTGATCATTCGAGTCTCCATTGACTTGTAAAACCTAATAGAGCACCACAATTCACATATTACTCATACTTGTTGTGAATCAGTTGGCCATGTTTTGCATTTAAAGGGATATTTCACCCAAAAATGAAAATTCTGTCATTAATGACTCACCCTTGTGTCGTTCCAAACCTGTGAGACATTAGTTCCTCTTCGGAACACAAATTAAGATATTTTTGATGAAATCCGAGAGTTTTCTGATCCTGCACAGACAACCGAGCAACTACCATGTTCAAGGCCCAGAAAGGTAGTAAAGACATCATTAAAATTGCGTTTTTTCCATATGTCTTTTGTCCTTCTTGTGACTATACTATCGAAACGGTGAATATTTTTAACATTTTATTCATCCCATTTGCATCCATCGTAAGTAGCCTACCTCAGTTTAACCCAGATTTTTGAAAGAAAAGCATTGACAAGTGGAAGTAATAATCCTAAGACATGTCCTGATGAGCTGAAGCCATCAGGAGCAAAAACACCTCAAACCTGCCCAACTCTCCCCATCCTCGGCCCAGCAGCCTTTCTCCTCAAAGCACTGCCTGAACACCAGCTGAAAGGAACATTGCAACATAGCGGTGAGGAGTGGATAAAGAAACACTCTCTCACTCTCATTGCATCTCCTTTGCTTGCTTCTCGCTCTTCTCCATGTCTCTCCTCTCTCGCTTTCTCTGAAAGAGAGCTCTTTCTCTGTCGCTCTTTTTCTCTCTCTCAAGCCCACGCCTGGTGCAGGCTCGGTTGAATCATGGGATTGAGTGGGTGGGAATGTGCTTCTTTTCTCCCAAAGACACGCAGACATACATACACACTAGAGCACACAAACTCACACACTCTGACGTATCCCAGGCGGACTGGAGGATGCAGCCTGCGGCTCAGCTTTCTGACATTTCTCCTCCCTTATCTCTTCTTTTCCTTTGCATTTCCTCGTTTTCATGTGCTGATGCATAATGGATTTCTGCATACTGCCCGATGTGTGACATAATGAGCCAGTGCTTGCTAACCTTTTGGTTCCATTAAAACTGCGTTACAGATGCTTTTCCTTCCCCCACTCTGTGATTTCTCATGCACGGCAGCTGAAAAGCAGAGATTGATGTGAGAGTATAAACAGCATTACTCAACATATGGTTTCATCAGGCCAGCCACCATATATGCATTATGCAAACACTATGGAATTGTGATTTTGATTAGCCAGTTGTGGCACTCTGCGGTCAGATATTTGTGTGTAATGGCGCTAAAGTGTAGATTTGCCTGTTGTCCCTGGCAACGAATTTCACTCCAGAGTCTTTCTTCCAGCACACTAAAATAATTTCAGCTCAAATCAATATTTCATGCCCATTTTATTTATATAAGTTGCAATGTATTTAGCACTTTAGGATCAAGACCCGTCTGCTTTGTATTTGCGTCCTGATGATCTTATCTGTTTTATTTTGTAATAATGACCATCACTAAAAGCATCAGATTTAAATTACAATTAAGCTTGTGTCTTTGTGTATTCAGATCCTCCTGCAGAGTTCATATTTATGAATCGGAAAGTCCTAATTATGACCTAATTATCAGGTGCATTGAAATCATTTTGACGATATTTTATACTTCTCTCTTTCTACAAAATGAAGAATAAAGAATTTGCATCTGGCTTGTTTTTGTTTTTTATGTTTTTATCTAATTCATGGAGGTGCTGTAATTGTACAGTACTTGCATGTTTTGCAAATGCAAATGGGAGAAAAATTATTTTATTAATTTAAACAAATTTGATGTTAATACAGATGCTGCATCCATTTCCAGCCACCATGTTTTCTAACCGACAAGCCCTAAACTTGGAAACTCTGGGCTGAAAATTATCTTTCAGGCATATCTTGAATGATTTGAGGTGAAACTGAAGCTTATAGTGAAAGGCCCTTTTGTCTCAATTAGCGATCAAAATGTGGCTAGTTAGCATGGTTATGTTAGTCCCTGCTGGTATACTGTATACCATCTGGGCCCAAAAAGCATCGTTATCAGTCAATCATTCAAAAGTGGCCATGCATTTTGTCTAAAGAAACTGTCAGACTTAACACCAGCATGAAAAGGCTACTTTAGTATGAATTTCAATGCTGGTCCAGGCTTGTTTATGCTGGTTTGATTCTAGTCTAGTCTGATTCTAGAGAAGCTGTTTGACTAAAAGTCTAGCTGGAGATAAGTAGATAAGCTAAGCTTGGTAGGCAGTGGCACACAAGGATGATTTGTGTATATACATGCAAAAATGTAGAAATAAATCAGGGAAGACATAAGTTGGCAGACTGGCATTTGGCCTGGAGTTGTTTTCTGTCTGTGAATGGTATAGCAGACAAAGCGTGGGTCAATCCCACTGTTTGATTAGCCTGCACACAAAGGTATAAGCACAGGTAAGGCTACCTGCTAGGCATTTCTGCCAGACACACTTCCGACAGTGCCGCCTTTCGGCTTCTCTGTTTCCTGATCCTCCCTGCTCTCCTCAGATGTGAAAGCGTATCTCTGATCTGGCTTTTCTCCACGAGTTTCGGAGGCAACAGCGTTCCTTTACTAGCTGCAGGATCTCCTTCTCCCGTCTTCCGCTCTGTTTGGGAGGGGCCTTTCTCTGCTGCAGCTCTCCAAACCTTTCGCTGCCGCTGTAGATGATGTCTCCGATGATGTTTAACTTGGAGATTATGCTGCCTCTCAGGGAGCTCTGAAGAATTGTTTGTAGGCTCTGGTCGAAGCTTCTTCATTCATTCTTCTCACTGGCTTTCAGCCATTTGATCTTGGCTTTCCGACTTGGCGTCTCAGCTGTGGGTCTTGTGGGTTCCCTGCTCGCTGTTGCGTTGGAAAGAACCAGCTGCAGGGTTAGGAATTGATGTGACTCCTCTTGTAGGGGCTGCTCTTGCTCCTTTCCACTAGGTGCAATGGTGGGCTCAGTAGCACTGTGGTGCTCAACCTGGCTACAGTTCCTCCTTATCTGACCTGCTGTTGCAGTGCAAGCTTGCACCTGTTGAAGCAGCATTTCCCCTGGTGGATTCGCAAACCCTGGTATGTTGTAACTTTGGACCACCCGCAGCTACATTCTCTTAGGATCCTTTCTTTACTTGTCTTGTTCGTTCCAGACATTACCGTGTCGTCCGTCCTGTTTGGTCAATCTTCCATCCCGCCTCTCGGTGGACCGCTGGGTTGTTTTCTATTTGATCTGCTTGTAGTTATGTGGGGAGTCTGTTTGGCTTCCTGCTCCTCAGACGTGTGGATAGTGTAACTAGCCCCTCCAACCCAGTGCAGTCTTTCCTGCTGCCAGCCGGCCTTCCCCGGCAGCCCTCCAGTCTTTCCTAGATGCCAACTGCACTATTCACAGTAGTCACTGGAAGCCAGGTTAACTAGGTATAAGCACAGGTAAGGCTACCTGTAACTTCCGCAAGTGCCGCCTTTTAGCTTCTCCGTTTCCTGATCCTCTCTGCTCTCCTCAGATGTGAAAGCGTATCTCTGATCTGGTTCCACAGGTTCTTCAGGCCCTCCTTTTCATGGCCTTTGGCTTTTCTCCACGACTTTCGGAGGCAACGACGTTCCTTTACTAGCTTCAGGATCTCCTTCTCCCGTCTCCCGCTCTGTTTGGGAGGGGCCTTTCTCTGCTGCAGCTCTATATGATGAATAGCCTTTATCAGTACTTACCTGCTTGCTGACTGAATACCTGAGACTTCCTTTTTGAGTATGGAGTTACATGGACTTCCCTCTGGAGATACTGTAGCATCAATGCCACATTGTGGAGGAACAGCCCTAGAAACACCTATAAATTCTATATATTAAAACTTTTTGATATATATGTTGGTAATATTTAATTGTTTTAGTAATTTAGAAGATAGATGCTAGAAAAAAAGCATGAAAAATCTTTCTTTTGACATGACATGTCTTTTCTTTACTTGAGAAAACTGAAACTTGAGTTCTCAGTTGATTGGTTAGAGAGGGGTCTTTGTGGTCTGTAGTTCCCAGGCTGTAATCACAGCTTGATTGAAAGAAAAAATATAGTAGTGTCACGAATGCTGGGCCTGGGGAGAATGCTTAAGCCCTGTGGGACAAGGGGCTAATCAGTGGAGGATGTGTGTTGGCAGATAACATCTGCACTGACTTTAAACATCTCTCATGTGGACCTCACTTCAATTTTGTCAGATAAAATTGCTTACAGTTAATATGATAAAATACAACCAGGCCTTTCCCTTTGCTAAAGCTACACCCTAATGCTTCTTTTATTGTTTTCCACTTTTCATTTGCCTTGCAATATCAATTCAGAGAACAACACAGTCAAAATGTAGATTTTTATTTTTGTAAAGGTATAATGGTAAAGGAAGGAACCTGTTGCCATAATAGCAATTTTAACTTTCGAATCAAATTCAGTTAATTTCAACACATTTTACTTATTATAAACAAGTCTCTGTGGTGCCATGTAACCAGTTTCTCTTTCCTATGCAAATATATATAGTTTGAAGACTGTTTTTGAATTTTTGGCAGTGTTAGTCAGAACAGAGCTAGTGTTTCTTTGAAATATTTATGTACCGTCCTCCTTTTCTTGATGGTTGGCTATGCTATTTACTTGCTCAGCACTATTGGTGCAGGGAAGGATGAGAGGAAAGTGGCTAAAGATGTGTTTCAGGGTGAAATGAAAAGAAGAGAAGATATGACAAGCATTGACTTCCTGTGTTAAATTTCTGTGGTGATACATTTAAATTTCTTTGTTTGCATTTAGTCACTTCTTCATTCAAAAATCTAGAAAAAGTCTAGAATCAGTATTGGGGGGGCCAAATACAGTATACTGACAATATATTCACAATAGATTATATCTGTATTTTGCATTATGCTTCTTTTAATGGCTTTAAATTTACTCTATATTTAGATTCTGGTTGTCATAGTATATTTGGAAAGCACAGTACTTATACAGTGTGTGTTGTGTGCTTTTATTATCACTAAGAAACAGTTTGTTTTATGTAAACAACATATTGCAAAGAGCAAACTTTGCCAGAAAAGGATTACCCACTTAATGTAAGTTTTTAATCTGTGTTTTAGGTTTTATTGAAGTAAGGTGCCAAACCATGTCTTGTGTTCAGTAGCTCAGTGGGAGCATTGATACTACTCAGATAAGAGTCAAGTCAACAACGCGTTGTGTTACCTTAATAGAAGCATGTTGCATTAATTTAGTACAGCACATGCAGTACAGTATGTACAATGGTTATCCTGAATGGCTTCACAACTCAAGTGGTTACATTTAAAGGACGGAACCCACCGGAGAAATACCACACCATTGGGGTTTTTGTCCTGATTTAGCAACATAATCTCCCTTATCACTCCACATAGTTGCTTAGAAATCCAATCCAATAGCTTTTTAATTATCCTCATTCAAATGCTTGGTCTGTCATTAAAAGGTCATTTGGCAGTCTGGAAACCCAGTGGTATGCTCTTTCCTTTAGTACGTTCACACTGCTTAGGAGAGCTCATCGCTTACTACACTAAACAAAGGGCGACGTTATGGAGCCGCATTAAACAATTAAAGTCAGATGACCATAATGACCTGCAATTCAGAGGATGTATAATTGTAAACGTGTTGTAGAAGAATCTGTACCTGACACTGCACTGTGATTATTTAAAAGCCTCATATTACATACATCTCGTATTACAAATTAATGCAGTTCTTTGTTAATTTATATCATAAGAATGATCAATGAATAATTAGCTAAGTAAACATTTAAGTTACCCCTGTTAGAACTGGACTAGATTGAATAAGCACAGTTAATTAAATACATTAAATAATTAAGAATTAAACACAAAACAAGAATTAATCAGTGAATTAAAGGAGTAATTGGTGAATTAAATATGGTAAAACAGAGCTATGAACAGGGTTATTCTATGAAACGTTCCTTTTTCAGTTTGATAAAGTGCATTTTGCCATCTCGAGCAAAAGTTGTAATATAATTATAACTTCAAAAAAGTCACTGGGTTGACACCTTACTGTTGTGCTGAAACTACAATGTTCTTATTAGAAAATTCAGCGGTGATATTTCTGTAGTTTTTCAACATGTATTGCACCCGAAGTCTTTATGTCAGTTGCTCATAGCAGCTGCACTATAAATATATGTACTGTACAATTTGTACATTACGTTAGAGCTCTAATTACCAACCCCAGTCATGTACATTTTCCTTTGTGCTTGACAGCAGCTTAATGGCAAATTATTATTATTGTGTCATGCATATTAGTTCTGTGCTATAGCTCAGAGTGCATTTTTGATATTAAATAGTTTTCTATGAATTCTCCATATAGTTTTTTAAAAAAACTACTAAACGAATAATAAATATAGTTCTATATAAGGAATAGTGGACATACTTAGACATGACTTAAAAGAATGTTTAAAAAACCTTTTACACATTAACATTTAATGCATTCTAGAAGTGCTTTACTGTGCCACTGTGCAGTAAATGCCATACAGAATACTAAATATAAATCCATCCATCCATCCTTCTTCAACTCAATTGATCCCAAACAATTTACAGAAGAAATTTAGTTTTTACTTTTAAGTACCTTTACTATGCTCATTTGTCTAATTCTAACCCCCTCAAAATAATAAATACGTGCACTACAAAATAAAGCTGAAAGCTGAACTGAGGCCATCAACCCTATCCTACAGTTGCTTTCTGTATATCCTCTAAACACAACCCCTTGTTTCCCACAGCTGGTACTGTCCTTGTGATGGAATCTTTGCAATGCAATTTTCCGGATAACTTGTTTTAATCAGCTAATGCCAATGTTTTGCAGACATGACATTGAAACCGTTCAGCTATAAAGGAAAGGACTCTTATTTATAACTCTAACGTTTTTTACATAATTACCTCTGTATACTTTCTTTTTCACTGCAGTTTCATTCAATACTTGGGAAAGATTTGATTTTGACATACTGTATAGTATTTTGTAGTTATGTGTGTGACTTTATTTCTGCTACAGCTGTCTCCGATTTAACAGTCCTTTAGAGGTCAATTAATAAAAACCAATTGAATTTTAATATTAAATGTTGTTTTGCTAGTTCATTGGTGTTTTCCCAGATGCCAGTGCCTGGTACATTTCATGGAGTCATGCCCAGGCTGTTTTTTAAAAAGAGCAGAAATGTTTTGTAGAAGGACTGCAGCAATTTATATTAAAACCATCTGTTACCATGGTGACATTCACCCCTCATCTTTTGAGATATTTCTGGAACAGAACGTATTTGTGCACATACACACTGAATCCAGAACTAAACACCAACACACAGTATATTACTCAACTGTATGGATTCTATTGATATTTTTCTGTCCCTATTTAAGTTTAGAAACCTGACCTGTGAACATAAAAAGGTAAAGTCCTGTACTGTCACATATCAGGGTTTATTTATGGTCACATGGAGCACAACTATCCAGTGAGAGTCAATATGAAAGGCTTAAAATACCCACATTACGTAGTAAAACTTAACCAGATTATAAGCAAGGTCTAATGTGTAATGTACACTTTAAAATGATTTGTAAGGTAACTTTAAAGTGTGCTTCTTGTGGTAACATCAAAATTAATTGGTTTTAAGTCAAAAATATTATTAAATAGGACTGGGTAAAAAAAATCAGTTTCTCGATTTTAATCGATTCTCATTTTTACGAAACAATATCGATTCTTAAATCCCAAGAACCAGTTAGTCTAGCCTGTTTTCAATTAATGAACCGAACATTGTAGCGCCCATCGCAAAACAATAAAATGAAACACATTCTCAGATTTCAGATTCTTACCATTTTATTACAGTATTCAAGCTGTAAATGCCGTTTTGACGCTGTTCATTGTGGCGTGTCAGATTGTTATAGCACCTCAGTTCAAGATAAGCGGCAGTGTGAAGAACTGCGCATGAACTCCTCGACTTTAACACCAGTTTCAGCACAAAATATACATGAATGAACATCTGATGGTATGTTAAAAGAACAAGTACAGCTTACTAAAATCCGTATCCTGTCTCATATAATCGTTCTATCAGTGATTCAACCACGGAAATGTGTATACATAACAGCTTGTAAACAATGTCACGTTATGTCACATGTACCTCAGAAAAACATATTTGGTGGCATAACCTCGTTAGTCAGCTAGAAAAATTAACTCTAGAGTGGAGCATTTTGCTAAATGTATGTACCATATAACATATTCATTATAACTTTTATAATGAATGTTTAATTCTTCAATGTTTAATTCTTAATTCATAATTCTTAATTTAATTCTTCAGTGTTTAATCGTCAATGTTTAATTTGTTCGAATTGGAGTAGAAATATAATTATGTGATTGTAAATTTATTATTATAAAAACTTAATTGAGTGTAATTTAAGCATTTGTATATACTGTAAATCAGTTAATTTTAACCTTCAATATTATAGTAGTACCAAATGACTCATGTATATTTTACATTAGTTACATTAGCATTAGTTGAGAGATTATTTTTTTCTTGAGAAAATTTGGCATGTACTGTACCTGATATTGATATTGATATTGAATTGAATCTAATCAAATCGGAAATCGAATCGAAATCTTGTGAATCAGAATCTAATAAAATCATGAAATTTGTTCCAAAACCCAGTCCTACTATTTAATATGACTGAAGCAAACTGATTACATTAGTTTACACAAATGAATAGTTGACCTAATTTTTTAAGAGTCAAATAAGGCAGAAATAGCTCATTAATGCAATTAAAGTTATGCCATGATGTACAGGTTTGGTTGTTTCAAACCTGTATGACTTTATTTCTTCTGAGGACCACATAAGACATTTTCTTCACTAAACTGGTCACTTTTTTTTTTTTTAAATGAAATTTCAATGAATGAAAACTAGATCTTTTAAGCTTCAAAAAGGAGGCAGAAGCACTATAAAAGTATCAAAAGTCAACAACATGACTTGTGCACTATATGCCAATTATAGCTATACAATAGCTTTGTCAGCCTGACATTTAAAGGGATAGTTCACAAAATGATTTTACTGACCCTCATGTTGTTCCATATCCGTATGACTTTCTCTCTCTTCTGTGGAACATAAAAGATATTTTGAGAAATGTCTCAATGGTCACCAAAAATGTTTGTCTACCAACATTCTTCCAAATATTTTCTTTTGTGTTCTGCATACAGGTTTGTAACAACATGAGGGTGAGTAAATGATGGTGGAATTTACATTTTTGGGGTAAACTACCTTGGGTCATTTTTACTGATAATCTTCTTCTCCATTGAATAATTAAGTCAGTGAGTCTTTGGGGTTTAATAATTATTCAGATTCATTAAAAAATATAATCTCTGGCAAATTTGTTCACAAATAGGACACTACAGCTTCTCTTGTGATTCTAAATGATTTATTTGGTCCGTTATGATACATTTTTGGTCATTTACTTGTATAAAGTTATTGCATGTCTTCAGAAGTCTAATAAGTTTGAAGCTTGACTGTTCCAGTCCTCATTGACTTTCATTACAAAGAAATGAGTGACCAGAATATTCTTTATAAATGTTATACTTTTAAAAGCCCTCCAAAAATGTGCACAGTGGAAAAAAACATTAGTGATGTATCTCTAAAGTTATTCCATCAGAATACATGGCTACTTTTGAATAAGCGTCAATGGATACACCTGATCTGTCAGCGGATGTTAAGATTGCAATGCTAACCTGACCCCTCAAATGCATCTGAGCTCTTTGAAGATCCATTAAACATGATTCACAAAATAACTTGTACAATATAAACGACCCACAAGCGAATCCATGGTCTACAGAGTCATATCCGGCGATGACACATGACCTTTCCCATCTTAAGAAATGCAGGCCCATGAAAATCAGATCCTCCTGACAGCTAATGAACATTACACCCCTTCTCCTCTCTCTCTCCTCTATCTCATTCCCGCTGCTTCTCTGATTCCTGCGTGGGAAGAGAGGAAATCTATTCAAGTTGAGTTTATTTTTGGCTCGCAGGAAGTCTGCAAACAGAGGCTCTTGAGTCACCAAAATGCACAATAGGCCTTTGCATCGATTCAGTAGCTCCGCCATCCTCACTACAGCTAAAGCTGTGCCAACTAATTACACAAGTCTTGATACAACTACAGCCGCTTCTAAAACCCTCTGCTCTCGGCACAATTACTCAGGATAACCCAGACGTACAATGCGATTTGTCAGAAGGTTCATAGATTATGAACCTTTTTTTTCCTGCATTATTATTGATCATAACTAATGCATTTGTTCTCATAGGCTAATCTGTTTTCTTTAAACAATGTATAAATGTCAGATGAATATTGTGTTATGAACAAATCAAATTTCAGTCTATTATCCTGGTCCTTGGTCCATGCTATCAATCACACTGCCTCCAGCGGTATACCACCGTACTGAGATCAATATTGCTCTAACCCACATCTTTATCGGCTCATCATTCTCTGCATGGGCACGCGAGTGTGTGTGACTATAGTGAGTGTGTGTGAGCATGTACTGTAAGTCCATGTTGGTCATCTTTATATTGGTATGTGCACCTCCGTCCATTTGTAAGTGATAAATGAGCAATTGAGGACAGTCGAGGCTCCAGTTCCCTGCTGAGATCGGGGGTTTTGAAGGCCACAGGCGCCCAAGTCTGTCAGCCGATGGGATAGAGAGATGGGTGGATGGAGATAAAAGTGGCTGGTAAGGAACAGAAGGGGTCACGGATCTTTCTGGGGTTTGACTCAGGAAGTCAGGAGAGAAGTGGTGATGGATAGCATCTTCTGAATTGGAACAGAGAGGAAAATATTAGCACTGTGCTTTCAGTCATTGTTTTTCAACAGAGATTTGACCTATTGTATAGTATGTCTACATACAGCACTTCTTTTGGAGGATTTCTTCTGTCAAGAATGTTATGAATGCAGGTCTGAATTTTTTATGCAAAGTTGTAATTATTCCCTCACTGGTAAGTGTCTCGGACAATGGAGAAAAAGTGTTGGCTCTCCATACGCTTGTGGATGCCCACAACCACAGCATTAAATCAGGGGGAAAACACTCCCAATTCATCATAGTAATCCCATTCTGTCACAACTGCTGTCTGTACGAGAGCTCAGAGTCAGCTGTGATTTCAAGCATCACCAAGATACAAGAAACTGTTTGGAGTAACAGTTCAGAACTGTGGTCTTGTCTTATGCTATGATCAGGATTATATGAAAATGAATCAAATTGCTAATTGTTTCATTAATAGGTACATCGCAAAACGTGTAGATCACAGTTCACTCCAAAATCAAAAGGAAAATGTACTAGTAATAATTTGCAAAAAAAAATAAAGTGTTGTGCATTGTGCGTACAGTATACTGTATATATGTGTATTTCAACACGTATGACTTTTGAATATGGTCATAACTGTGTATCTTGCTCTACTTTTCAAGTATGTATATATTTTTTATGTTTTTTCCCATCTGTTCAGCCACTGTGTGGTGACCCTTTTCCCTCAGAGACTAATTACTCATGCTGTGTACCCTCTCTCGTTAATACTCACGAAAAAGACAGATGGACATTGCCCATGCAAGACTGCAGCAATGAAATATACTTTTTGTCACCCATAAAAATATGGCCCAACACACATTCCCGCACAACTTCTGTGCTTATGCTTAACCAGCATATAAAAGACAGTGGAATCAGGTTTCCATGTTAAAGTAGTATTGTGATTCCAATAATTCAATAAACACCTAATTATTAATAGTTAGTAAGGTAGTTGTTAAGTTTAGGTATGGAGTAGGTTTAAGTGATCTAAAATATGGTCATGCAGAATAAGGCATTAATATGGGTTTATAAGTACTCATAAATAACCAATATGCTTGTAATATGCATGCTAATAAGCAACTAGTTAATCCTGAGAATTGGTCCCTAAAAGTGTTACCATATTATTACAACATCATGACATTACATAAAACAAAAGTATTATATAACACATGTTGTTTAGTGAAAGCCGAAAACCAGCCAATTTTGATCTGGTAAAATACATTCATGCCATATATTGTCATGTCACATATGTGCAATAGCCAGTCATATGTTAATTTAATAAACTGTTACATAATTTAATATGTTAGTAAGATAATTGTTAGTATGTCATCTTCCAATCTCTGTAATGTTCATCTATAAAGCAAGTGATGTAGCCACCAAAAAAAATAGAACTTTACTAAATCTTTGAGTGATTTTGTATTTTATTTATTTATTTATTTTTTACATTGCATTACATTTTTTATACTGCACTTTGAAAAACAACACTGAGGGAACAATGAATTGGCATCACAGTCTTATGAATGGTAGTAGAGGATTCACCAGTATTAGGGGAAGGTGGGTGGCAGGTGTTAGTCTCCATTAGAAAGCTTTTACAGGGAATCACATCATGGCCAATCCACACTCCACCTGTCACAATGACCTATTTCCCTTGCAGACGGAATACAATTCCAGGACGTGAGCCACAGGAGCTGTTAAGTTTTTCTCATTTGGCATCTCTCCAGAGACGACTGAGGGGAATGGCTTTATCAAGATGCATATGACATTAATATGTCAGTTTTATATGCAGTGTAAAATGAGGGCATACGTAATGGGATGGTCCACAAAGTGCTTTGCTATAATCTGTGAATGTTTACGGGAGATATAATACATTTGTTCACTATTGTCAGAGTTGATATAATATTGTGCTAATTAATAATGCCAATTGGAGAGCTGTTTCTCATCAAGGCTAACACGTCACACTAAAACAGTGTTTTTATTTACTGGTTTCATTATCGATATCAAACTCAGAACTGAGTGCTGCATGCAGTGTTTCTGAGTTAATCTGTGGTATGCATTATATTATAATTATATATTATAATTAATAAATTAATTATATAATTAAATATATGTATACAAGTTTACACGCTTGGGAATTTTATACTTTTATTCAGCAATGATGCATTAAGTTGATCAAAAATGAAGTCATGCATAATGCTACAAATGATTTATATTTCATGCTGTTTTTTTTTTACTTTCTGTTCATCAAAATAAACTCAAAAAACATATCAATTTACTCAAAAAATATTAAGCATTGATGATAACAAGAAATGTCTCTTGAGCACCAAATCAGGATATTAGAATGATTTCTGGAGGATCATGTAACACTGAAGACTGGAGTAAAGCCTGCTGAAATAAGTTTTAAAATATATTATATAAAACAGTTATTTTAAATTGTATTGCTATTTTACAATATTAATCCAAAATTCTGTCATGAAACGCTAGATGGAACAGTCTGATAGGTCAAACTCACTCTGACATAATGACATCATCACATGGCGCGGCGGATTGGCCCTTTTGTATCAGCAGCCAATGAGTTTGCTGCTCAACATTCACATACTTGGCTAGTGCTCTAGGCTCTAGCAGTTGCAATGTGCTTCAGAAACCCTCCACCTTCCCCAGTTCCACCTGCATAGATCTGCTGCGGGGTGATTCATGTATGCTATGGGGGTTATTTCATATATATGTGCAGCAGCAGTATTTCTTACATGCCCACAGCAGCATGTCTGTGAATGTATTGGCAGTAGCAAGTCTCAGTACTTGCTCTGCCGCAGCAGCGTAGCAGATCTATTCCGCCAAGACCAAACACATTAACATTGCCATGTACATTACCATGCCAATCCCTCCAAGAGTTGTCATATAACTTTTAACTGTAATTTTGGTCAAATAGATATATATTTTGTGTCTGGAAATAGTTATGTACACAGCATGAGCTATAGATGATATGTATCTGGTTGATGCCTGTTGTTATGAATAGGATAGGTGATGCTGACACGACAGTGAAGGACATTCACAGCACCAGTGTGAACCCCAGTGCTGTGTGAATCAGTGGCTTTGCAATTGGCTGTCTAAAGATTTGCTGTAAATGAGCTCCTCTCTTCCTGTTTGTGTATGTGTGATATGAGTGTGTGGCATGTAGGTGTTTGAGATCCGTGGCTTTGCACTCCAAGCTGCAACAGCCCCCTCCCATTAGACTGTCACAAGTAATAACCAATAATAACCTCTCTAATAACAGGGTTGGCTCTCTCTCACTCTCTCTGGTGCTCTCTCTCTCTCTCTCTCTTTCTTGGAACAAATGTTCTTCTTCATATCCAACGTCACGCAATTAGTGTGGCTGAATGAGGATATGCTAACCATCTGCAGTTAGCCACATTTGGCTGTATGCCTTACAAAAAGCCCAAAATTGGGATGACGAAGTTGTTCACATGAGTGATTCAGTCACATCACATACCTGACGAAGGGGTTTATCCCAGCTAATTTTTGCTTACAATAGATAGCCTGACTGATAAAAAGGACAGTCAGTCTTGATTTTTGTGAACTTAGTTCAAGCAATTACTGAGTGTGAGCTTTCCAAGAAGAGCCTTGATGAAAGCCTGGGCTCTGACAACATCTGAAAAGACATCGGTATAAAAAGGAAATTGAGATTTTCTCAAATCAGAGGCTCTAGGAGTAATGATCAGACTTCATGCTGAAATAGTGCCCCAGTAGACATAGCACTGCCTTGTGTCCCATCAGGCTCAACTTGCACTGATCTTAATCACTCTGACAGAGACCGGCTGAAAGTAGTTGGGATTGGTGATGAAATGAAAGTAGTGTGCTAGGGGTTGTACATACTAGCCTACTTGACTAGTCAATTGATTTAGTCATTAGTTAATGCATTGGGTCTGTGTCGAAAAAGTCTTTTAAAAGCGCTTGAACTGCTCTGGTTTAATTTGTATGTATGCATGTGTGTCTGTGTATGAATTTAAATTGAAATTCAAAACTTTGAAATCTTTGGCAACATTGAAATGAAAAAAAAAGTTTTAAAATCTCATAAGTTAACTCTCAGCACAGGACCTAGTTCCTCTTGAATACTTCATTGTGATTCTCAATACTACTTTCCTTTTTACATCGTCTATCTATCATCTGAATCTTAGCTTTCTTCCCCTCCCTCTGAGAAGAACAGAAAAGTATGTCAAGACTTCTCAGCCTTGAATAATCCTTTGAAGTACTGTCAGACAAAAAAGCATTTTGAAAGCCTGACTGTTACTGGGTAATGTCAAACACAGATGTTCATTGAACTAACAGGGTATTTGATCAGATCAGCTCTGCTTGGTTAGGTTCGAGTACATATTGTTTTGTGCAAAGTGGTTGTGGTTCCACTTTGCAAAGGAAAAGACCTTTTATTGAACTGTTTGTTCCTGGTGAAGGGGTTAAAGGGATACTTCACCCAAAATGAAAATTCACCCTCATGTCATTCCAAACCCGTAAGACTTTAGTTTATCTTCGGAACACAAATTAAGATATTTTTGATAAAATCAGAGAGCATTCTGTCCCTCCAGACAGCAGAACAACTGACACGTTCAAGGCCCAGAAAGGTACAAAGGACAGTATTCTCGTATCTTCATAAAATTAAGGTTGAAGCACTGATGTCACATGGACCTTTTAAAGGGGTCATATGATGCTTTCTTAAAAATCTTTATTTTGTGTATTTGGTGTAACAGAATATGTTGACATGCTTTAATGTTCAAAAAACACATTATTTTTCAAATACTGTACATTATTGTAGGTCCTCTATGCCCCGCCTCTCTCAAACACGTCGTTTTCTACAAAGTCCCTCCTTCCGACAAGCACAGTCTGCTCTGATTGGCCAACTGGCACAGTGCATTGTGATTGGCTGAACACCGCAAGCACTCGTCGGAAATGTAACGCCCCTTTCCATGTGTGACACAATCTTTCAAAATAAATGTAAAGACAGTTAATAATGTCCTTAGTTTTACCATCAGTTCAAGCCCGAAAGGGGAACAGAGTCGCGTGACAGACACAGTGATGATGCTCGTATATATTTGCAAACAAGCCATGGTTGTGTGACCATGTCTCCCTCTCTCACACACGTGAGCACACACACACACACGACGCGCAAAACAACGCATTTGAACAGTCAATAGCAAATACTTAAACTAATAACAAAACATACAGTAGCTGATTCAGAAGCGTAAGATTGTCATAGCAAAGTCAGAATTACCTCCTCTCCTAGGTTCACGAAACGGTCGTCCATAAAATGCGTTGCTGTTCTGTTGTAAGTAAATGCATCTACTTTCGGAAGGCCAAATAAAGTGTTTTTGCTTTTGCATAGAAACACACAGCATCTCCCTGACACCACTGCATCAACACTATTGCGGTTACTGAAACCACGCCTTCTTTCTTTGCGTGAACATTGCAAATATTTCCACATCGTGACGTAGAGATGTGGGGGCGTGTTTGAATGAGCCGTTTTAGGGGGGCGTGGCAGAGTCTTAACTTTGACAAAGAATATCTCTTTGGGTTTGAGACTTTAGTCTTTGCAACATCAGGGATCTTATCTATGCACAATCAGCTTGTAACACTCCAAAGAGAAAGGAAAACTTGAAATCGCATCATATGACCCCTTTAACAACGTCCTTACTAACTTGATGGGCCTTGAACGTGGTATATCCGTTGCTGTATGGAGGGTCAGAAACCTCTAGGATTTCATCAAAAATATCTTAATTTGTGTTCTGAAGATGAAAGCAGGTCTTACAGGTTTGGAACGACATGAGGGTGAGTAATTACCAACAAAATTGTATTTTTAAATAAATTCATAGATCTAGGCAAAAAAAGAAAAAAAAAAAGAAATAGTATCCTATTATTGACCCACATAGCAAAAAACATGAAAACATTCACACAGAATGCTCACGGTCATTTATGTCTTTCTATGTATTCCCTGCAGACCGTCAGGTCACTTTGGAGCCGTACTGTGCGTGGATGCCTCCAACCCTCGCTGGATGATTCCATCTCTGTGATGAAAGGCTTATCCAGCAGCCGCAGCCACCACCACGTGGTGACCTGTGACCCCTCTTTTGACTCCATGGGTCACCACTTGGACCACAAGCCCTACCTCATCAGCCAGATCGACAACCCCCAACCGGTCGACCACTCTTACTACTCCCAGAGAAGCCCCTACCAGCCCGACTGCGTGGTGCCTTACGGGACCTTTCCCCGCCGACACTACAGCTCTCAGCACGAGCTGAAGGATGAGACCGCTGTGGTTCCCTACACCGGGGGAGGGGTTCCAGCCAACAAGGGCCAACAGCGTCTCCCCGTCGCCCTGTTGGATCAGTTCGACCGGCAACTCCCAGTGCCTCGGGACGGCTATCACACGCTGCAGTACAAGCGTGCTGCCGCAGCCTTGGAGCAACGGAGCGACAGCCCTGGCCGAATCCGGCACCTGGTGCACTCCGTTCAGAAGCTCTTCACCAAGTCCCACTCACTAGAGGGCCCACACCATGGTCACGGCCACGGCAAGGGCAGCATCAGGAAGGCAGGCCAGCCCGACGGAGAACCCCTGCTGTCGTACATAGGCGCAGCAAGAGCAGGAAGCTGGCTGCTCAAATCGGCTGAACCCAGAACAGGACGCCACCTTCTGGCTGCTGGAGCTCAGATGGTGGAACGCGAGGCCTGCCTTTTTCACCATGGGTCACCGGGCGTCATGACCATGGGCACGTCACCGGATAGTCGCAGTGCGAGTACTTCTTGGAAGCCTACAACACCATCAATGACCAGGCACTTAAAACTCCCGCAGCAGCAATGATTTGGGCAAGTGCTCGGCGTGCACGAGCATCCCGCTGAGCGATGGGCCTTCCACAACTCGTGAAGAAGAGCTCGTGGTCGTCTCTCTGGAGGTAGTGAAGCAAATCAAGTCTGAAGGCCTCAATCAAATGTAGATAAGGCTCTAGTGAAAGCAGGCTTGTCAGCAGGAGCGCTCATGCCAATTCTTGCAGGTATGCAAAATACTTCGATTCTCCCCCTACACCCTTGCTCCTAACCCACCTCCACCTTTCCCACCTGCCTCCTGTTTACTCCTCCACCACTGGAGAGAGCCTCCAGTTTTGATTTGAGTTCTGCCGAGAAGTAAGTGCAACCCACTAGCTGCCTTACTTTCTGTTTAGCTGACAAGCATCTGTTTGGATCCATTCGATCTCTGACTGGTATTATTTCCCTCTCTAAACCTAAAAATCTCATTTTTTACCAATATTTTTACTAAGTTCTTATTTTGTTGGGTTCTGTGTGAGTTTGTGTGTGTGTGTGTGTGTGTGTGTGTAGGTGGTGGGATTGGATGGAGAAGATTGGATGAGTGCTGTTCTTGTGGATGTGTATGAAGAGGATAGACTCCATCCTTAATAACTGGTGTCATGAACAGTTAAGTCCTAGCTTAGCATACCGTTAGCATATTAGCCTGCTAGCTTAGCCTACACCCTGTGCAACTGAGCTGTACAAAATTCAGAAGTGAAGAACTGGCTCCCTTTCCATTCATGAGGTCAATTTAAATTCCACAGGAAATTGAATTAGAATGACAAGAAGAGCAATTCACTCTAAAATGCAATTCAAAGAAACCATGGTCCAAAAAGCTATTTCACTAAAGCTGCAGGTTGTACTTTTTTTTGGTAAAAAATGAACAAAAATTGGTTAAGTATATAAGACATCATTGTTCAAAACTGTCTCCTTACCTTACCTCGATTCACACAATAATGATTTATAATTTGAGGTGTTGTGTCCGATTTCACAGAGAATTAATGTCATTTGTCAGTTTGATGCATGGTTACGTCACGTCTGTAAACAGAAAGAAGACCAGGCTACTATGTCGTGTGTGGGTGAAGCGTTTGTAGCTTGTTATTACAACAGCTGCTTAGTTTTTTAAAGTGGTCCTTTATTATGATTTCACTTTTATTAACTTTAGTTAGTATGTAATGTTGCTGCTTTAGCTTAACCCCTTAACTGTCACCCCCCTTTTTGAAAATATACTTGAAAGTGCACTATTTAAATTTAAATTGTTATAATTCATGAACGCTTTTGAATACAGACCTAAGGTTGGTCTCTTTTTAAAGAAGACAATCAGCAGATTATTGCAAAAGTGAAATCATTTCAAAAAATGAAAGTAAAAAAAAGTTATAAAAGTTTAAATTTACTGTAAAAAATTTTTACTGTACTATTTTTATTTTATTTTATATCAAATAAATATTTTACAAAATAGGTTTTAATCCAAATTTGGCATAAAATTAAAGCCATATGGCTAAATAAGTTGTGTTCCAAATTTGAAGTTGATATAAAAAAAATTGAGGTTCCTATGGAATTTTGTTTAGGCGTTATACCACAAACAGCCACCGGGTGCCATCCAAACCCCATTGAAATTTTTTTAATGCATTTGTCTGTCACAAATGTCTAAATTTCTCTGTCAATATTACTCCGATCACAAAAAGACCACCAAATATGGAATTCTGAGAGTCAAAAAATACAATATGTATTTTGTCAAGATTATAAAAAGTTTTGATTCTGAAAGACCCTAATACGTTGTGTAATATGACACTTGACACTGCCCCTAAGGGGGGGCCGCCAAAAGATTTTAAGTACACCAGCATTTCCATGGTAACGCAATGTCCGATTTCAAAATGGTTTTCACAGGATGAATTTTGAGGTTTTAAGCTTTCAAATGATATATAATTTATGATGATTACTAAAATATTTGATAGGGAAAAAAGATAACGGAAAAAAGAGCGCCAAGCGTCCCACAGGTGGGACGCATCTGCAATATACGACGCAAAGGGGGAGATATTTTCTATTACAGAATTCATTTTTTACGGCCTACAACAAATAGCTGTTAGGGACTAGAATCAGCTTTGCATAAAATTTATATAAACCCTGCCCCTGGTAACACGCAACAAAGGGTAATGGGAAGAGGCGTGACATTTCTGGACAACATGCACCAGGCGGTTAGCGAATCATAACACACTGGGCCAGCAAACCAATCTGAGCCAACTGCGTATTTCTGAGGGATAGGCTTCATAGAACCAGGAAGTCAACAGACCATTTTTAGAAGAACAGAAACAGTGGTGTAGAATAAAGGTAAAATATTTGAAAAATAATGAAATTAAAAAAAAAAAAACGAAGCATTAACACGTTAACACAGTACACCCCATAAACACAATCAAGCCTTCAAAAATGACTGATTGACCACCCCTTTAAGTAACTTTTTGTTATATACTGCAGCTTTAAATATGTTCAAATGTAGAACTATATAACCTTAAATATGTAACTGAATGCGTGCGTATTTATTTTGGAGGCATTTTAAACACCCTGCTTGCCACAACAATTCAAATTCACATTAAATTCTGTTCAAATTAAATTCAGAATCAGAATTTAAATTGGGATTTTAAAAGGCATTATAGGTGTTATATGATTTTTGCTTTATCAGGCATTACAAACGACTACTCCCTTTAGTCATCAGCAAATATTCGTGACAGTGGTCCTATAATCTGATTGGACATGAATACCTGCCAAAACACACTGTGCTGATACTCTACAACAGCACTCTAGCTCTTGTGCTATTGTTTGAGATGACGGTTTGAGAAGACCAATTTTTTGTGTATAATTGTTACATTCTCAGTACTTTTGTCTCTACAGGGCATGTATCATTATTAGAATGACGGTTAATATTAAGCACTGTGTCAGAAATAAACAACACTTTAGTTGGGGTGTGAGAGAACTCACTGTATCTCATGTTATTTAAAGTTTTTCCTATTCCTTTTGTATGTAAGGCTGCACAGTCCTCGTAGTCCGAGTGAACAGACAAATGAGGTAACCCGTTACGTTATACATGCATTAAACGAGCGAACTAGAGAAGATCTTAAGACCACCTGCAGCGGACTGTGAATCAGAGTTTGCACGTGGGCAGCCACATACTAATTCAGAGGCTAAATTGAGCTGGCAGGATGTCTCACATGTTCTCTATCATGCTCTGTCAATACAAAGAATAATTGGCATCTTTCTTCAGGGCTAAATCTGGACGCCAGTTGCCATAGTAACCGTGAGTGACAGGGCATTGCACTGTGCTGTTCTTGTTCTAAAGGTTTGTGGAAAGATTCTTTAGATGTTCAGCAAGTTGTGATTTGCTGTCAATATCAAGTTAGAATTATGATGCTGATGTTGTAGACTTTATATAGACATTTAGGGTTTTGTGTTTGTTCTTTTGGGAGTACCTCTATATGTGTGTGTGTGCACTGAGGAGGATCACAATAGTGATCAATCAGTATAGGGTTTTCAGTGATTCTTAAAATTTTTGATTAGGTTACATTATACTACGATATTTTATAGAATGGCACCTGTTTCTGTGACAGCTCTCCACAGTCAGATCATTTGGCTTGCCAATCAGAACACTTTGAGGCCCTTGCTGCCTGTCAATCATTTTATGTGGTCACAGGGAAGGCCATATATGGTAAACAGGAATCTGAGAGCATGGTAGGTGAAGCACACAATTTGAGTTCAGTTGTTATGAGAATGCTAGCAAAATAGCGGATGGTTTTGATAACATTTGAGATGATGTGCAGCTACTTTTCTTAATATAATGGTCCCATTAACGGTGTTTTTGTAAGATGGTAGTTAGTAGGGCTCCTATTTAAGGAGGGAAAAATCAAGTTGTGATTTGTTCTGTTAAAAATTGTGAATTTCTTTCTTTCTTTCTTTCTTTCTTTCTTTCTTTCTTTCTTTTTCTTAAATAAAACTCCAGGTTTGATTGTTTGTAGAGCTGCACATTGTGACCAAAAAATGTTGTACTTCATGTATTAATATGACATAATAATTAAATGAAAAAAAATATATTATTATTGTAATTATATATATATATATATATATATATATATATATATATATATGACATTTATGTTATTTTGATTAATCACACAGCCCTTGTCGGCAACGATAGCCTCGTTGGCTGTCCCGAGTTTGAGTCCTGACTTGCAGTCCTTTTCTGACGCCCCCCCCCCACTTCGCTATCAAAATAAAGGCATAGAAAACACTTTAAAAAGCCACACAGCCCTCATCTGGAGAAAGTTCCAGCTGGCAGTCAACATTACTTACTGCAAATGTGCTATGGGGTTAGAATAAGTAACCTAAAGTTATAAACTGAAATTCTGTTAATGGAAGGAAATAGAACTCTCATGTGGGACACAGTCTTTCATCCCTTGGAATGATGAAGCGAGTCCCAGTCTGCTGTGAGGACTCTGAGTCTTGTACCCAGGTCTGCTCAACAGGATTTATCCTCATTTTCTGCTCATCAGACTCGACTTGACTAAAGGCTTGTGTGGGTGTTGGTGGTATCTTTGAAGGAAGTTTTTGTATTTGTCGGGTCTGTGAGCGTGTGTGTGGGCAAAGAACCAGTGTTACTGGAGTCATTCTTCCTCTGACTGCCTTTTATACACTTCCTGACGTCAAGGCCAGCCGTTTCCCCAGTAACGCAAGCTCTGCGCTGATTCATATAATCACAGTGAAATTCTTTAAAGTGGGATTTTCTCTCGATGCCAGCCGAGAATCTCTTTCCAAACCTTAAAATGAACCTCTGTGCAGAGTGATGCATGCAGCATACTGGCCTGCCACACAGCTGTGCTCTCTGTTAGCATGAGTTTTGTTTGTCCTTAGTAATTTGCATGCTCACATTCTGACACTTCGAATTGATTTTTTGCATAGAAGCAGTGTTCGAATTTAGTGGGGCTGGATGTTCCCAGATGCACATAATAATTTAAAAAATAAATAAATAAATTTAAAAAATTGATGATGGCACATTCTGCTTCTTTAAGAAGCATTCTTACCAATTATTTCCCTGACATACTGTGATTTATCCAACTTTAGTAATTAGTGAATTAGTGATTTTATTATTTTTTTTTTTTTTATTATTATTAATTAATTAATTTACTTTTCAATTTTTGTGAGTCATTTAAACAATGGAACTAATACTGTGGATCCTTGTTGTTATATGATAAGAGTACCACCAAGTATTACTTACTTTTGTGAATGTAAGCTCATGCAATTAAAATGAATTATTAGAGTGTTTACGTATGTGCTGAACAATCACATTTATAACAAACTGGCAGGTATTTTGGCAACTAGAGTTTACAATGAGTTCAGCCCTTCTTTAAGGTCAAATAATCAAGTGAAACCAACTAAAGCTAAAATGAAACCAAGTGAGGTCCTGCTTCTACATCTGCTGGCGTAGAGTTGTAGTTGTACTTGATTTATTTAAAAAAGGAAAAATTTAGCTATGTATTGTGCATACATTTTACAGTGACACGTCCCAACTAATAAGTATTTATATATATATATATATATACACACACACACACACTATATATAGATTAAATAGAATGTTTTATATATTTTTAAGTATTTTAGTTTATTTAGTGTTAGGGGTGAAGTTTTAATTTTATGTTTTTTTAATTTAAAATTAAATACTTTTTATTTCACTTTTAACATCCTTTTTTTTCCGAAGTAGTGGTTTCATACAATTCACATTTTACTGTATATTTTATTACATCAGACATGCTTTTATGTAGTCTTAATGAGCATTTGTCAAGGCTTTATTACAATTAGATTGTTAGCATTTGATTATCGTAAAACCTATTAGTTGAAAATGAGAGCTTTTCCCTTTTGTCAATCTGAGTTGTTCCTCTCTCTTTTGAAACCGCAGTCCAACTTATCATGCTTTCAGAGAGTCCTATTGATGAGGGTTTGCCCTGGGAGAGCTACACTGAGACAGATGCTTAACTACCCAGGGAGGCGTCGTTAGTGTAATCATGCAAGCTCACACCGGCAGCCTCATTAATTATCTCTGCCGGCTCAAAGAGAGGAAGTGGAGATCAGAATGTGTGTGCGTGTATGTATGTATGGGTGATTTGTGGAGCCGAGTGCACGGGAGGCAGTTTGGACGGTGACATGCACCTTTCGGAAGAGGTTCATGACACAGTGTCACCTCTGACCCCGCAGGTCCCTCAAGACGAGTGGGGAGCCTTTCCACTGGGGAAAGATGAGGATATCCCATGCAGACGCATGCGCAGCGGGAGTTATGTGAAAGCCATGGCGGAGGATGACAGCGGAGACTCGGACGGCAGCCCTAAACCCTCGCCCAAGATGCAGGCACGACGGGCCAGCTACCTCAAAGCCACCCAGCCATCACTCACAGAGATGACCACTTTAAAGTAAGTTCTAAGATTTACATCCATTGTGTTGTTTGTATTAATATTTGTAGTGTAAAAGTTTAACACAAACACTAGTTTTTAATTCGAACCATGGATTTTGTTAACTAAAACCATTTGAAAACCATTTTGTTGCTTTTTAAATAAAATAAATGTTAAAAAAGAAAAAAATTTAAACTTACATAATTTTAGCTACTTGCCAAGGTTCTAGTTCTAGTTCTTTTATGTATAAAGCACATTTAAAACAGTTGCAAGACTGACCAAAGTGCAACATAATGACCAAAGGTAAAAACACATTCAAACAACATCAAGGCATTTCCATGGCACCATGCCATTATTTATCATTTTATTTTATTTTAACTTGAATTACTAAAGTAACTAAAACTTAAATAAAACTTGCTTAAAAACTATATAGACATACTTGAGGAAAAAAACGATACACAACGACAGAAATGAAATAACACACAACAAATTAAACCTTTAACTGAAATTAAAATGAAAACAAAATATTAAAATACAAATTAATTCAAAATTTTGATAATAAAACTATACTAAATAAAAAAAAAATACTAGTTACTAAAATAACACTGTTTTGATCGTTTGCCATGTACAGAATCATGTATCATGCAGGCCCATTTGTGCAATTAATTCTTCAGTTGATATACCAAGTGTTTCATGTTTTGGAAATGATTAACTAAATAAATTATATATGTAATGATTGTTTACTGTACTGTACTGTTTTTTTTTTTGTTTGTTTTTTTGGCATTATGAACAGAATTGAAATTTGTTGGTAAAATTAGCTAAATGAAAGGGGCCGCGTATGTAATAGCCAATACTTTAAACTGGTAGGTTATCTAGGTAATTGCCCACCTTTTCCTTCTATAAAAAAGGCAGCTCAGTCCTGACATCCAGTCTAGACCTTCCGTTCTCAACTGCGGTACTTCTCTGAGAAGCTGTGACAAATTGGCTATTTTCAGGTAATGAACTACTAAATTGATCAGCGACCATGTGCTGCAATTTCATCTAGTGATGACTGATTCAAGAGTAGCTTTGTAATGATTCATTTTAACCAGTTTGGAAGTCGAACTAAATTTCACTCTTGAGTTATTGATTTAACTCAATCTTTTGAACGAGCTGAATTGATTAGTCGAGTGAATGACTTGCTGAGTCAAAAGACATCATGCTGGGTGATGTTTCATCTGAAAGCTGATCCCATAACCAGGAATATTTGTTGTGGAAATGAGACAAAAAGATTATTAACAAATATTATTCAGCAATAACCAATAAGCAAAAGATGTATGATATCCTATTGGATTGATTTTTGGACCCGTAGAATCAATTATCCAACCTTCCAACACCTTCAAAATAAAAACATCTGGAATGCATTGTTGGCAGTTATTATGTTATTTGAATTGATTGGGTAATTGATTATTGCAACACCCTAGCAACCACCCTGGATACCTTAGCAACCACCTAGCAACACCTTAGCAACCACCCGAGTACCATAGCAACCACATAGCAACCACCCCAAGCAACTGCATAGCAACACCCTAGCAACTACACCAGGTAACCTAGAAACACCCTAGCAACCACCTTGAGTACCCTAGCAACCACCCTAGGTACCCCAGCGATCTGTTTTTCTGTGTCTGTTCTTCTGATAGACTGTATTGCCTTTAAAACATTCAAACTTTAATCTTTAAAACTATTTTACGTATTTCAAACTACTTCAAACTGAAAACCTTCAAACGTCAAGCTTTTAAAACTTTTACAAACTTTCAGGCTAGGCTTTTTCAAGCCAACTTAAAGTTTGTCTTCAAACTTTACTATCTATTTGATTATTGATTTTCAAGTTTACATTCCAGATTTTTTATTTTTTTTTATTCCATAGAGTTCCACAATTAAGAGCCTTCATAATATATGCCGTGTGTTACTTAAACTGCAAGTTAAGTGAAATAAAAGTAAGCATGAAAGTGTTTGATGTTGGCAACAGTTCTAACCATGTTCTTCTGCGTTGGTATCCAAAGCTTGGCATCTCTTAAAGAATGACTGTGCTTTAGCCACGTAATAGTCATCCAGCTGGCCATCTAACAGCTCCAAATCCTCTGCCTGTCCAATCCCCATTTTAAAGCGCACCAGTGCTGTAGTCAACACCTTTAACACCTGCCAAGCATGCAGATCTGTTACCATGTAGCTTTAGAGAGTGACGAGTTTATTAACTGTCTGTTTTATCTGCTGTGCTGCACTCATCTCCCTACGGAGAGGTGCAGGGAAAGTCTGTTTTTCTAGTCAAGATATTAATT
>JAFVLL020014033.1:0-67520 GCA_021397915.2 Tor tambroides | reverse complement strand
TCCAGTTTGTTTTCCAGCGAGCGAACGTTTGAGAGCGTTAGTGTTGGAAGAGCCGGTCTCGTGGGGTTAGCCCTTAACCTAGCTCGTATACCTCCGCGCTTACCGCGCTTCCGTCCTCTCTCACACCGCTTGCGACGCTGCCTTGCGCGGGTAGCATCAGTAGGCGAGGCCGCGGTCTTGAGGTCCGGCTCCAGCAGTAAACAAAGGCCTCGTAGCTTCTTGGTAGCCTCCGACGAGAGTTCGTGTTTGTATGCGTTGCCGATATCCAAGAGGCTTTTGCGATCGTATATGTGTTTTGGAGTGATTTCCTTATGGGTTAGTGGTAAATTTGCACTATTTAGAGACGAACAGACGACATTAAAAGACATAAAAGCACCGTCTTTGGAACCCGGAGCAGCCGCTGCGTCTGACCGCGCCGCCATCTTGGATTACATAGATATCAAATTTTAATTTCAAAGTGAACTATCCCTTTAAGGGCCTTATAGGTAATTAATAATATTTTGTAACTGATACGAAACTTGACAGGCATCCAGTGCAGAAACTGTAAAATTGGAGTAATATGATCATATTTTCTTGACCTGGTAATTGGACTACCTGTAGCTTGTTTATTGAAAAGACAGGACAACCAGCTACCAGTGCATTACAATAGTCCAGTCTAGAGGTCATGAATGCATGAATTAGCTTTCCTGCATCAGAAACAGGTAACATGTTTCGTAGCTTGGCAATGTTTCTAAGATGGGAGAATGCTGTTTTTGTAACATGGGAAATATGATTTTCAAAAGACAAGCTGCTGTCTAATATAACACCCAGATTTTTGACTGTAGAGGAAGTAACAGTACATCCACCTAGTTGCAAATTGTAATTGATTTCTTCAATGAGGTCTAAATTACCTGGAGAAATCCAGCTGTTAGCATTAGCCATTTTGTTCATCTCAAAGGCAGAGATACCTGAGCCATAAATTATGTCACTAATTCCTGTGGTGTCACAAGAAAATGACGTCATCTTGACAATGCTGATTGGCTGTTTTTGAGATAATTTTTGTGCAGTTTCTTAATTATTATATGATATACTCTTGTGAAAAAATTATTAACGTTAGAATACTTTAAAAAAAGAGTACTTCTTATGGAAATAATATTTTTTTTAAAAAGAATATACTTAAGTCCAAATTAATTGCATGTTAATTGCAATTAATTGAAAATGTATTATAGTTTAAATTTTTACCAGACACTATCCAGTAGTTTTACAGACATTTCCCTTAACCCTAAAACACAAACATTTTCAAAAATTAAAAATGCTAATATTCAACATAAATATTTTTGTGTATGTCATTTTGATTGAAACTTGTATTTAAACATTTCTGCAATTATACATTTGTAATGACAAATGAATAAATAAATATGATGCTATATTTACAGCTACAATCTCTTCATCCTGCATGTTTAGTTTCTCTTTTTATTTATTTTTTTAAAAATGTTAACACTGAATGACATGGAGCATCATCCAGTGCAAAATCTGACATGATGACATGAATTCATACTTTTAAGAGATAAATAATCTTTCAGTGATAAAACATATAATTTATATGTTGTATTTAAATATTAAACATAAAATTACATATTATTCGTTATTTTTATACCTTTTTTTATTTTTCGGAATAAATATCCGACTTTGCACTTTTTATTTTCACTTGGCAATTTATCCATTTCTACACTTACTTATTTCCTTCTGTCATCAGATTTTCATTCTTCTTTGTTTCTCTCCCTTCACAGATTTAGGAGAAAATGGAAAAATTTTACTGCAGTAACACAAACACAAGCTAGGGGGCAACAGTAACCACCTAACAGATGGTCAGGACAAGAGACACGTCAACACAGGGATATGTAGACACACTTCCACCCTCCTTGTAGTGGTCCCTAAACGAGAAATTACACACTCAGTGATTTGAGTGACGAGTAGCTGAAGCAGATGCCTGAAGAATCTGGGCCGTACATGTAAGCTGAAGTGTTTGCATGTGGATTTACCACAGTCAGTCATGCTGCAGGAGACTGGTGCAGAAAATAACCTTTTTATTGTTGTTGTATGTTGCTGTACAGTATAGTACACATTTCCCAGTTCTAGCTGACTTTGTAAAATCCCCTATGAATAAATGAATCAATCAATTAATCAGTCAATGCACAGCCATCTTTTTATCACGTGTGACTCCTGATGTGCTGCCTGTCACTTCCGTTCGTGATTTATTTAAGAGCAATAAACACACAATCTGAGCGGATACTCTATAAAAAGCAAGCAAAGTCTCCGTATCACCTGTTTCTACAGATGGGATCCAGCTGCTGTGGAGCTGGAGAATGAAGTCTGGCTGTGAATCTCTCCATTGGGATGACAGCTGTGGGATTTTTCCATATGGATGGTGATTACATACATGTACACTGTACATCTAAAGCAAACATTTCTGTCTGAAAATAGAGATGTCTGATGGTGAACGAGAGTATGCTTTAAAATGGTGCATTTAGAAATTAGGGGTAAACAAATGTAATGAAAATTTCCCGGAACTTCTGTGTATAATCTCCCTCTTCCCACTGGAGTAGGAGCAGCTGGTCATCTTCAGCAAATGTTGCCCTGCTATAAATGGCAACCCAGACAGCTGAATTATGGGCCTAACCCACTTCTTTTTCTGCAATATAGTCTTTTTATAAGACTGGCGATCATAGCCTTTTAGAGACACTGGTTCACAAACAGGAAAAGCATACGGGGTATTTGTCTTGCTCTGCTTGTCCGTTTCACTGATGAATGTTTTGTTTCTTTATGAACTGACAATGTATTGTAAAACGCAATTGATTTATTCAAAGGACTACTCGTTTGTCTTCATATCCTAACTGAATTCAGCATTTATATGTGATTACATAAAAATGAAAAGTATGTGGTGTAGTTCTAGTGAGTCTTGGAATTATTTGAATGTTCTAGGTTCAGCCTTCTTATCATTTCCAATTTATTGTTGCAGACAAGAATGCATAACATTCTAAAGATGTAAATTTTACATTCTTCAACATTTCTTAAAGGTTGAGTGATGTAAGATGGTAAGAATGTCTATACCAGCAGTTTTGACTTGTGTTAGTGACCTTGTGACCTTTTTGACTTAAGGGTCCTTCATTTTCCACAGCAATATCCGAAAGTTTAATGTATTGCTTTTTTTTAACACACAGTTTCTACCCAGTAGAATATTTTACAGCTTGGCATAAAAATTACCACAGATTTGATTTTGATCAATTTACACAACCTTTAGAAATTATGATTTTAAAATTAGGCTTTCATGTTTATTCAGGTATAAGGAAACAAGTAGTTGTTAAAGGGGTGAATTAAAATAAGAAATATCTTTTCTTATTTGTTTTATCTCATCTTAAAGTTGTTTTGTGAATCATTTTATGTAATCTTGAGGCACCCTTGGAACTTTTCTGAGTCCTCATGGTTCAGAACCACTCTATGCCATCTCTGGTGATGCATAACTGGTGCTGCTTAGCCAATAATACGAGAGAACAATGGAATCCTGCCTCATCCACGTCAACCATTCATTATATAATTCCTCTGATACACTATGACCATGCTAAATAAGATGCGGGAGACCCTTTGTTCCAGAGCAGTTTGTTTCTGTCAGACTAAAAAGGTTAGTTGGAGTAGAATTGATTCACGTTCAACAAAGGCTTGTTATGCCAGTTTCTGTCAGCATGAACATGTCAGATTACAGGCCATACATGTTGCCGCAGTGTTTGAGAATGCTATACAATCTAAATGTTAGAGCTGACATTGTGCGTGCACTGTAGCTGACTCCAACACTCAGAAACGCAGTGTTCCAAGGGCATTGGTGGCGGCAGCGGCTGTTACCCTGTCAGTGAATATGATATGTACTCAGACTGACAGCCTCTGAAAGGCTTAATGGAGTTCTGCAAGCTAACCATGCAAGCCAACAGTCTATTTCCTCCCCCAATGACGGCTGAATGATATGACATTGCATTACTTGCTACACAGAAAAGACTCAATCATCGTTAGGTTACAAAATACATACATCAGAAAGACTGAGAAATACTGTTAGTAGCTTACGAGCCTAAGCTGAAGACGTGCTCCACTTTGATCTGGAGAGGAATGGCAGTGTAACAGCTTTCACAGAAACCATCTATAATACAAACACACTGAGCTGGATTGAGCTTCTCTGCTTGAGAGAGAATAAAAGGCACTTTCTATAGGGTGATATTATATAAGTAAAATCTGTTTTATGTACTATATTTTTTTCTTCACATATTTCAAATAAATTATTTGTTTGAACTTTTTGAAGGTTGAGCTGAACACATCACAAAAATGTATGTAAGATTATTTGCTCCTCTTTCGACTATGCTGTAAAATAGCTGTAGAATCAACTTAATTTTAAGTATTGTTATTTTTTTTAATTGGGTGAATGTCATATTGTGTTGTATCATACAATATCACACAGCTAAATGTGAATGTTTTGATAATTTAAACTTTTTTTTTTTACAGAATCATGTTAATATTTTTTACTTTTTATTTTAATTCAATTAAACTTAATTTTAAGAAATGCTATTTTTTGTAATGCCGTAAATATCATATTGTGTCATATATTATCGTATGCAAAATGTGAGAGACAGCTAAATATTAATATTTTGGTCGAATTAATTAAAACTACTTTTAAAACATTTCATTTTTGATTCATTTTTATGTCAGGTAATAGTTTAACAAACAAATTTAATGCTATTACATTTGTATCCCTAACACAAAAGGGATAAGGAAAAAGAAAGGTGTGCAAATGTTCATGTAACAGAATAAACCTGGAATTTTTTAAGTTTATTAAAATGCTTTGGATTTTAAATAGCACATTATTAAAAGTCTAAGGAGAAAGTTGATAATGGTGCCTGTAAACTAGTTTAGGTTTACATCACCTCCCCTAGGCCGGTCAGAGAGTACAGTGCATAAATAGACAGACGCTTAAGTTTTACACATGGGTCAGTGAGTCCATAACAGTAAGTGTGTGAGCCAGTCTGGCCATGTGTGTGGGTTGCAGGTTTTGTCTGTATGGGGTCTTTAGCAGCTGTACTAAATGAGTATTTTAAAAGAGCGTGTTTTTAGAAAGCCTTCTCTCAAATTCCCTCCATTTCCAATGAAAACTGTGCACATAACCTCTGTTATATACATTCCAAATAAATAGGCCTAAACGGTTATACTGCAAATATACTACCCTTTGCAGAATCTGCAAAATCATCATTAAATAAATAAATAAATAAATAAATTTGCTTTTATTTAGTAGTGCCATGAATAAGCGTTTTCACATAACAGATGTTTACATATAGTCCACATGACATGCCTATTTATTTGGACAGACAGACAGACTACTATGCTCCAAAGGGTAGGCCTACTGCAAGTTTTTAATTATTTATGAATTTGCCATTACTGCTTTACACAAACAGCTCAAATGGAGGACTGTATCTATCAGCTCTCTAACTCTGTATTGTATAATTTTGTTCAGTATTATGTTAAGTATTATTTGTACACCTAGATGACTGAGAATTATAGAGCCATTATATATAATACCATAGTATATTAGCGACTATGTGCTTTGATGAAATGGTCAAGAGAAAATAAATTTATAAATAGCCTACATCTTAGTAAAATTACATTTATAAATAGCCTACATCTTGTCTGAAATGTGAAAATTGTCCTGTCAGAAAGACTCATGCTACAACGTGTCCTCCTCCAGTACCCAAGGCGTGGTGATGTCTACGTTGTGTCTACATGTGCTACAAACCACAGGGAAAATACGTACACTCAAGCTGTCAGTCAGGAAGTGCTCCGCCTTTTCTATCATTCGATTGGACATTGCAGCAAGCGCGCTGCATATGATTGGTCGACGCCGCTGTCTGTCAGTTTTCAAGCATTTCTCTGCTTCCTTGCCGCTGAGCGATTTTTTGAAGGGGAAATGGGTGCAGATTTGTTTGATGGGGACGGAAGGGGGAAGTAAATCATTTAAATGTCTCTAATATCTGGCAATATACATTAGGGGACTATCAACCAACGTCCATGCCGTATCCTTACTCCTGAAAAAAATCGTCTGGATGACCTCCTGGATTCGTAAGACTGAAGTTTGAATCCTGTCCACTCCTGTCTTTGTTAACGTACAGTAGTCGTACAGGGGACGTCCGTAATAAAGTATAGAATAAATGACAGTGCCATTGACATGAGTAGCTTAAAATTTTAATGACTTTATGTTTACTGGTCTTTACTGTTTTGATAAATTTCTGGCTACCAGGCGATGGAAAGCAGAGGGTCACAGTCTGGTTTGTGCGAACAAAGGATATGTTAACTTGACCGAAACGGATCAATGTGTATATTATCAATAGCGCGTTTTCCAAAAGCGGAAATACTGGACTTGATTTCTAGAAGTGGCCATTAATGTGGCTAGAGTTAGAAAATCATACGGAAGAAGATGGCAGCAACTAAAGGCAAAGCTGGACTAAATAATGAAAGCAGTTCTGGTCGGGATAGTGGCAGGACAGACGCAGGCAGTCCCACGTTATCCGCAGGGGCCGCATCCCTGACCACCAACAGGACCTACACACTAGATGACCTGGACACCATTGCCACTGTTGGTAAGTTAGTCCTTCTGGATCATATTAAAACACGTTTTAGTCAACAAATATTTCCTAAAATGTTTTCATGTTCTCCAAAATATGTACACCCTGTTTGTCCCACCAAGTGGCTTTTTTAGTATGGCATTTCAAGGTTCAGTTTTTGATCCTAAGCTCCCATTTAGACCACCCAACTATACGAAGAGACAAGCTAGAGCTGTATAGAAGCATATTAAGTTGCCCTGGGAATTCCCTTGGGGATGACTGCAGTAATGGGCTGTCAAGTACACCTGCATGCTTGCTTTACCAAAGCAAGACCTAAATATACTTCAAATGTATGCTTTGTTGCCTGTAACCAGTAAAATTTAGTCACGTTTATATTTAATTGAGGCCATTCATGAAAACTAACATTTCAACTGCCATTTTGAAATTGAGGCTCAGGTGGGAGACCTCAGAAGTAAAGGTAAACAACATGAACAAACTGCTGAGCAAACCATGAAACTGATCAGGGGTGTCTCCCTCATCTTTTGAAAGGGTGAATGGTATTAACTTTAAATGAATGAAAATAACTGAGGGATGAACATACACTAAGGTCTAATTTTCACAACACCAAGAAGTTTTTTTGGAAAAATGTATTTTCACAGTTGCATCAGCTGATAATACTCAGTTCAACCTACACAACAGTTCAAACTATTGAACAGTTTCATTCACAATGACTATGTCTTGAAAACTGCTCTTCTATGATGAACATGTTTTCATGGTTTCTGTATTCAAATTCAAATTGATATTTTGGGGGGCATGGTCACAAATATCAGCATGATGCAATTATGCTGAGATCATAATGAAGAACAAAGTTATGCTAACTGAAGCATAAAGCAAAGAAAGTAATACTTTTATTAATCAAGAATGCATTAAATTAAAAGATGACAGTGAAGGCATTTATAATTTTGCTTTAATGCTGTTCTTTGAACTTTGTATTCGTCAAAATATCTTGTAAAATGTATAATGATTTCCACAAAAATGTTAGGCAGCACAACTGTTTTCAACACTGATTAAGAAATGTCTCTTGAGCGGCAAATCAGCATATTAGAATGGTTTCTGAAGGATAATGTGACACTGAGGACTGCAGTGATGGCTGCTGAAAATGACATTATAAATGACATTTCGAAATATAAAATTAGAAAACAGTTATTTTAAATTGCTGTTTTGTACTGTGCTTTTGAAAGTCTACCCACTCAGCAGTCGAAAACCTCTTCAAAATCAAACCCATAATGTTTTTCTAGCCTATATTTTATAGATTTCTCTGCAGAATTTCTAATGGTAGTGGTAATGGTAAAATTACTTTGTAATTTAATACTTCTAATTTATGCTTTTATTGTCTTTAAAACTTAAGGCAATGTGAAAACTCAATATCATGTTTTTTTTTTTTTGTTTTGTTTTTTTGTTATTCCTCTTTCTTACGCCCCTGAAGACATCACTATCTTAGTTCACTCACCCCTCTAACACATTTTAATTAGTTTCATTACACACCTTCTCTTTTACTCCCACATTCGGGAGTGAAAAGTAGTTTAAATACACACGTGCCATGTACACAGATGGAACAAGGCCCATCTGACTAGGAGTAAATCTCATGTGACTGAATTGTATCTGTTAATAGAATGCACAGTTTCTAAACAAGCCCCTCTATTTGTATTGAACTACATGGCAACAACATGTTACCTCCTTTCTGAGCACCAAGTGCTTCCTGGTTCTCATTAGTACCATGTGATTTCAGGCAGAAGCTGACAGGATTATTACTCAAGCCATAGAACAAACATCATGACTAAGAAGACAACCTACATCAGTCTAGTCTGCACTAGCTCCACCAGTGATGTTTAGCCATTGATGACAGTCATGTCACGTACATCTTGAACACAGCTAATATTAGTCCTGCCATTCTTTTTAAGGCTTCCTGTCTTAGTTATTAGTAGTTGTGGTAATATCTACCTCTTTTAGCTGGACTGTATGAAACTAAAAGGACAGTTCATTATTTAAGGGCCTCAGGGTGAGGAGGAGAGCAGTTCATGTCTGGGAAAAAACAGGTCATGTCTGAATGTGTACACGGGCATTTTGCACGTGTCAGCATATTTTGGTTTGGTTTTTCTGGTGTTGGTTGTTGTCACACTGTATTTTGATGACAGTTGATTAAGATTCCGCTTGTTACTTTTTTTACTCTAAACAACACTCAGTTGCACAGTCACAGTTAAAAAAGGATAAGCTACAACAGTTAAACATGTCAGCTGTATAGACAGCTGGACGAACTTCACCATGACCAAAGCTGATGCTAGAATAGCAGTATTTGTTCAGCTGAAATATCAAGAAACATTTCAGTGCATAACCAGTTTTGCCTTTGAGTAAAAAGTGAGCTAATCACAACTTCAAATCTCACAGTTTCTTACATATTTTACATATTAATTACATATTTTGTCTTGTAGTTGCAACATTATATGTCACACTGTCACTTTATGTCGTGCTTTAAACTCTAGCTCACATTTACCTTTTATTTATCTGTTTTATTCTGAAGCAGAAATTGTCTTCCATACCATACACTGTAAATAGTACATTGAAACTCCATCTCAGTACCTCAACTTTGTGAGGTTTCAGTTTCTCAAGAATAAGCTTGTCATGCTGGATTCCTGTTGGAAGCATATGGCAAGCCAGTGCAGGCTAGTAACAGCAAGGGTTAGCCAGGCTCTGTCCAGCAGCATTGAAGCTTTTCTTGCTTTTAGTTTTACACAGTAAATAATCAGAAGGTGAGAGAACTCAAAAAACGTGAGAAGTAGATTCAAAAACATTTTTGAAAAAAAAAAGAATTACTGAATAAGCCTAATATTTAAAGTTTGGCTATGCTTTCATCAAACATAAACTCAAAAACAGTAATGTGGATCCAAGTTCAAAGAGTGTGTATTTTGAGTTAAACTAAGCATTCATATTGCAATAGAGATGTATGTAGATCTTTAGTAGTTTGTCTAACCCATTAGTTATCAGTCTATGTGTTTGTTGAGCAAACTGAAAAGGTTATAAATGGATACTTCTACACCAAAACAAGTTGTATACTCCTTGAAATGGAAGAGAATTCACCAAACAGAACACTAATCATTGTAATGGTAACTTACATAACACAAACACAACACAATTATTACAATAAAATATGTATTTTTGGATGACAAATATTTATGCCGTAAGTCCCAAAAAAGTACTAAGAACACATATTATTTGAGGTCATCATCATTGATTGAACAGCACCATTAATTGGACCCTCACCACCCAACTTAATATTGAAAATTTAGAATATATATATATATATATATATATATATATATGTGTGTGTGTGTGTGTGTGTGTGTGTGTGTGACCACGGACCACAAAACCAGTCTTAAGTGTCAAATTTTCGGAATTGAGATTTATACATTATCTGAAAGCTGAATAAATAAGCTTTCCATTGATGTATGGTTTGTTAGGATCGGACAATATTTGGCTGAAATACAACTATTTGAAATTCTGTAATCTGAGGGTGCAAAAAAATCTAAATACTGAGAAAATCGCCTTTAAAGTTGTCCAAATGAAGTTCTTAGCAATGCATATTACTAATCAAAAATGAAGTTTTGATATATTTACGGTAGGAAATTTACAAAATATCTTCATGGAACATGATCTTTACTCAATGTCCTAATGATTTTTGGCATAAAAGAAAAATGGATAATTTTGACCCACACAATGTATTTTTGGCTATTGCTACAAATATACCCCAGCGACTTAAGACTGGTTTTGTGGTCCAGGGTCACACACACACACACACACACACACACACACACACACACACATATATATATATATATATATATATATATATATATATACTTTTTTTTTTTTTTAAACATATTTAATATTCTAAATTGCGCAGTGAAGAATTAGTGCTGAAAAGGCGTGACGTTTCCCTTTCAGACGCAAAATTTATAGCTGCACGATTATGACAAAAATCATAATTGTCGATTATTCCCTTGAGACTGTAATTGCGATTATTAATAGCAATTATTTTGAACAGATTTATGCCATTGTTTGAAGCTGCATGCCATATTTTTTACATAAAATATATATTTAAAAAAAAGGCTGAAAACACTCTTCCTGAACTTTTATTGCTTTTCTATAGCATTGAGCCTCAAATGTCAACTATAAATTGGTTTGGTTTCTTCTTTAAACAAAAGAAAGGTAAAAGTATGCATGGTATAATAATGTTATACTAAAACTAAAAGAAAAAAAAAAGAAAAAATGGTTTACTAAAGCTATATATTTCATTTACAATTAAACAGACAAAATTTCCAATTACAGTAATATTTTACAGTACAATTTATATTATCAGGGCTCCAGACTAACATTCGAGAGCAGTGGCACCAGCACCTGATTTGGTAGCACTGAACATGTAATATTACAAGTTTTGTCTATTAGAAATGCACATTAAAACAGGAGCTTGATTTCAGAGTAGCAGGAGCTTGAGTTGGGATGCAGATGTACATTTGACAGTATCATTGTGAAAACTACACCAACCTGCACACACAGTACAAATGCTTGATTCTCATATAATTATCGGAGCAGCCTCACAGCTTTTTTGGGCCGTGTACATAAGTGCTGTTTCCAAGAAACAACTATCTTTGTCATATCTGTGATTTACTGTACAAGGAAATTGCTTTGTGGTTTAGGGGAAAATGTTTCTCATAGCATTTTGAGAGGCGATCTCCTGTATAAAAATGGATCTGAAGTGTATACTATAGCATTAGGCCCAGCATAAATAATCCAATTTGCAGAGCTTTTTGTGGGATGGTAGAGATTTACAACCTATGACGAATGATTTAAGCTCCTATCTGAATGCTCTTATTGTTAAATTGTCATTAAAATAATGAGGAAATAATTTTCAGAACTCACTTTTTTCTTGGGTTTTGCTCTGATTTGATTCATGGCAGAATAGAGACTGAATGTGGATAACACGGCACAAGTGTTCTTTTGTTAACTAAGAGCAAATGCAGCTGAAACATCTTCTAGCGATTTTAAGGCATTTGATATCACAGCAAGGCTAAATGCAGCTTAGTGAAGGTTATCCCTGCCCACCAGTATAAAGTCAGATGTGATGGCAGACTATTACTAAAACACGGGTTTCCTAGTGAAAGGCTGAAAATGTGCTTTACTGAGATTCGCTTTTTAAAAGAACCTTTAGCCTACAGCTTTTATAAAGACCAGTTTACCAAGAAGATCCAATACTACACTTTAACTAATCCAATAATGATTCCATTAATGACTCAATTAAGGTATTCATTAATGATTCCAAATAAGGTCAGTGTCTTATAATCGTGGTAACTGTCTGATAACGGTTAAGGTTCGATTTGAAAAGTAAAGGCTATCCCCATATCTAGATAAAGCAGCATCTGCCACCCAAAACAAGTGTTCAGACTATTTAGAAAACTGGAAATATATAAAATATAATGTAAATTATAGATATTGATTAAACTGGTTGTTTGAACCATGTTTGACACAGTGCACAGCAGTTTTATATTACATGCAGAGCAACTGCCTAAAATAGAGGAATAAGTAAAAAACCTGGAAAATGTGCACTTACAGTTCCATAGCCCTGAAATAAATTTGCTAAAAATATTTTCACTTGTTATATTTCAAAAAGGTTAAAGGAAAGATGCTCAACCAACTGAAGAGGTGGTGCAACCAAAAATCAAAGGTTCATCTTTCTCAAAGAAAAGGTGCAGCATTCACTTCTAATAAAATAAAATACTTTATTGGGTAAATGTACAAGTGATTTCTGCCATGCTCATGTGTGAGGATTTTATCCTTATTATTTGACATAAAATACATCTGTAACACCCCACTTGTAGTGTTTTGCTTTCTTTTAAGCATTTACGTGGTTGCTAAAAGGTGACTAAATGCCTACAGAGGTTGTGGACATTAAACATCACTGCGTCAAGAAAACTCATCTACTCACTTTTACAGGTTTTTTGTATTTACGCTCTTGCAAACTATTTGAATCCAATCTTTCTGCCTTGTAGATAAAAAAAGAAAAGAGTTGTCTGAAGCTTAGTGATGTGGCTTTGATGCAACTGTGGTGTAGTTCGTTTGTAGCCTAACTTTAGAAGTTTATCTTGTGATTGTATTTAGTCTTCAGAATTAATGAAGATCATTCATTTGTGAAGATCTTGATGAACAAATCATTTAGGTTCAGTATCATGAACTTTTGTTGGTCACGGAGCTTATTTTCTCCAAATAACCCCAAAGCCAATGGAAATATCTTACTGGCTTTTTGTCGAGGGAACCAGAATACTTCATCCCTGCAGCAATCTATTATGAAATTATGACTAGGGGCGCTCCGATTGATCGGCTACCGATCACTATCGGCTGATAATCGCATTGGGATGTTTGATCGGCGGTCTCTAAAAAGGCCGATCTCAAAAAAACGATCTCAAGCTGATGACGCGCCTGCCGTGAGAGATTTGGCACGACATGCAGCGTACCGTCTCAGTCTCTGTCCGGCGCGGGTGAAATAATTATAATGCTAAAGGTGAGGTACAATTCATATTTCTTCATTAAATAACTTATAAAGTAATTTGAAAACCTTATGTGAGACATAATGTCACAAACAGCGTGAGTGAATCACCACGCGCTCTCTCTCTTTCCTTTTCAAAATGCGCAAATGGCTTCAAATCACATCGTGTCTGCGCTATAAACGAGCTGCACAGTTGACACAGGAACTGTCACTTGCACAATCGAGGCAGGGTCGCGTCGTCACTAAAGTTTGTAAATTGCATTTCTTTTTAATACTTGCCAGTGTTTTAAACAGAGCGCTCGCGCTCTCCTGGAGACGGTGTGCTCATGCACACTCGCAGCGCACACAATTAACGCCAAGTCCACACATCCGTTTGCGGTGCGTATTTTGTCCGCGCTCATCATTAACGGATTAAGCGTTCACACTACACGCGGGTGCGTTCCAGGAGGGATGCGTCTGCAGCAGTGCAGAGATCGTTTCCACTGCTCGCGCTGAGTTAAAGTGACAGCGCATTGTTTGCAGTAAATATGAACATGGATTAACACAAAAATGTAGTAATAACACCATAAATGCATATAATTAAAGTCTACTGTGTTTCAGTCAACACATATGGCTTTTTGGCTAGGTTTAAAGGGAAAGAGCACTTTTAAACAATTCAATAATAGATGGCACTCGTGGAGGTAGAAAAAGTTCATATTAACCTCAGGATTGCTTGTAATAAAGAATTAAATGCAAAAGGAAAGGCAGTAGAGCTGACTGTTTCTGTCAATGGTAAGTTTGTGATAACGTAAGAAAAGTAGTTTAAATGTTTTGCCACTTGAACAACTTAATATATAAATCTAGAAGTAAATACAAAGCATTAAATAATGTGTTGCTTTGCTTATATTTATTGTGTTTAAACACGTCTATGAAAGATTGTATTACTGTACTGTGTAAAAAAAAAAAAAAAAGAATCGCAATGCTGAAAAAGCATTTTCAGTGACAATGTTTGGATTTGAAATCAAAATAATGGATAAATGTTGTGTTTGTGGTAAACAGCCATGGATCAGTTGTGGACTCCTGTGTGAAAGTACAGTCATTGCTGCTTCCGCACCGCACATGGACTGCATACACCCTGTAAACGGAGTAAGCCTATGTGTGAACCTGGCGTAGAAGGCCACCTCACATACAGCTCACAAAATCAGGCTTGTGCTGTGTGTAAGCTATTGCATGATTGTTAAAAACAAAAATGCACTGCATGATCAAACATTTAGGTGAGATAAACATCTATTTTTGAAAAATGTCTAAAAAAAAATGCCCCCTCCACCCCTCAAATGAAAAAATCCCCTCTCACAAGAGTCACCTAAGAGGGGAATTCCCCCCATTTCCAAAAATGAAATTTAGGCCCTGAATAAATGTCTAAAAATCCTGATTGGAGTATCACTATAAATAATTCTACAAGATAAAAAGAAGGCTTTAAAAAGATCGGTAACGGTGATCGGTATCGGCAGATACTGCTTTCTGTGATCGGCAATCAGTGATCGGCCTCAAAAATCCTGATCGGAGCACCCCTAATTATGAGCACTGAGATATATTACTTCAGAATTTTTGTGATTGTCATTTCAAATAAATTCAATTTGCATCATACATCGTGTTCCCTTAACTGATAAAATCGCTGTAACAACCAACCGCTCAAGCTCTGAATGAGGAGAATTTAGACTTTGAGCTATGAAGGCTATGCTCTAAGATTGCATTGTATGAGATGCATATGAATTATGTGCTGAGAATGTAAAATATTCACTAAGCTGTGGGGTGGGTTTACCACATTATTTAGTGACAGCAGGAAGTGTATTCTATTAAATACATCCACAAAGTGCATTTACTCTAAAGCCATGTGTGGTTTATTCTAAAAGAATGGGAATAGAGGGAAAGCTCATGTTTCTTGTGTTATTATTGTTTCAGAGTTTCATTATCACTGCATCAGTCCTTCAAAGCACCAAAGAGTTGAATAGCCTATAAAAACACAATGAAAGGATAGACCTTGATGGAAATTTTAGCTATGCGTAATATTTTTTTACTAGGTAATATACTTATTTATGTTTATTTTATGTTTTCTCAGTATGTGATTCATAGCATATCTTTCTGTTGGTTGATGCACATGCATGGCTGTTGTTGGCTAGTCAGGTAAACTGTAGTCTCAACTTCAGATGTCATGTCCATGGACTGTTGGCTGAAAGTCTAATGCATGGCACTAGGGCTGCACAATTTGGGAGAAAAAATCTAGGCTAATTGCGATTGTTTCAGTGGTTAAAATTGCGATTTGGAATTGAAAATGATTTAAAAACAAAAAACAAAAACAAAACTCTCTCTCTCTGTCTATATATATATATATATATATATATATATATATATATATATATATAATATGAGCCCTTAATAATAAAATAAGTTAAATAATAAGAAGATAATAAGTTAACAATACTAATTTTATTTTACAGAAACAACTTCTGTACACTTATATACCCTGGAGAAAAGCATGGATTATCATAAATTTACTTTAGAGAGAAGCATAATTTTTTCTAATATATGCCCAAAATAGGTGTTTCATGTGTTTCATTCATACTGGAAGCCGGAGGGCGCCCTTGTGTAGAAACTCCAAATATGCATCACAGAAATAATAGAAATTGTGACTTTCTAGGAAATCCCTATCGTTGGTGTAACTTAATATAATTATGACACACATTTCCACGCATTTGAATTATGTTATCTCAGCTTAATCTAGGCAAATAGAACCCATAAGCAAAAATCATCTTCAGCCAATGAGGTCAAATTATTTTTGTTTTAATTGTCTTGTGAATTTAACTTGTACACAATTTTGTCTTGTTGAGCCAATTAATTGAAACCACTTAAATTTAAACAACCAGAAATATTTTAACTGAACGACGTAATTGTCTTTTAAACCAGCTTTTAATTACTGATATTTCTGCCAAAATTTACTTACAAATCAAATACTCAATGTGAATGTCTCAAATCTTTCTTTATTCAGTGTCCAAAGTGAAACAAAAAACAGCAATTACCGATCAGTGCTGACCTACAATTTCAAAACTACTCCATCTTAGAACAAGACAGATCAAAAATACAGTATTTCCAGAGTCAGTTTAAAGCAACTACAGAGGTAGTTTTAAGGTTTCAGGCAGGTTGACAAATATTTTTTGTCAAATAAAGAAAAACTACACAACAGAAATAGAGGAGAAACAATATTGCTGTTGCATGCAATTAAATAAAATGAAAATCAACCACTTTTAATGCAGATTTGGCAATTACTGCACTCAAGGGAAAAAACACCAACTTGTGCTTAGTGTAGAGATACAATCTCAAAACTAGTATCTTAAAACAAGATATTTCAAGAATCAGATTAAAGCAACTACAGCAGTAGTTTTAAGGTTTCAGACAGGTTGAGAAATATTTTACATAATTATGTACAAACCAGAACAATTATCGGATTAACGATATTGCTTTTGTATGCAATTAAATTAAATGAAACATCAACCACTTTTAATGTAAATCTGATAATTACTGCATTCAAGAGAAAAAGAAAAACACCAACACCAACCTGTGCTTAGTGTTGAGCTACAATCTCAAAACTAGTATCTTACAACTAGATATTTCAAGAATCACATTAAAGCAACTACAGCAGTAGTTGTAAAGTTTCAGCCAAGTCAAGAAATAAAACTTAGAAACCAACCACCGTCCGAAAAAATAAAAAGAGGATTAACAGTACTGATATATTGCATGTAACCAAATTAAATGACTACACAATAATAATAAAAAAAAAGTTAAGACAATTTCTGCTCAGTGTTGAGCTACAACAAAATAGAACAAGGTCAACTTACTCCAACATCTTGTTCTTCAGGGTTTGCACTTTTGGTGAAAGTCTGTGTCCATCCAGGTTGAAGAACACTTTCTGGATTACCTCGAATGTAGATTTGAGTTCTCGTGGGTAGCTAAGGTTCAAGGCGTAAATGAGTCCGAATAACATGGCCACTGCTACAGCTGCATTCCTCAAGGAGCTGAGAACCTCAGTCCCTTCAATCACGACACCAACATCTACAGGCTGATCCACTGGGTCATGTCCTTCATGTCGAACAATGTAGATCCCCATTACTGTCTGCTTCATCGCTTCTTTGGCACTCAACCAATCGCAATCCTGTGCAAAATAAACAAAATATGCAGCATTTGTATGACAACTAATCTTTAAGAACACAGTACAGGTAATATATGAAAGTGAAGTAGACGGAAGAGAAGCATTTGCTTACAGCATACTCCTTGAACAGCTGTACATGGTCTTCATTCAAGTATGCACACAATGCTTTGAGGATGCATTCTCTTCGCACATCTATGCTGTTATTCTTAAAAAAACAAAAAAAAACAAATCCAAAACACTGATTAAAAAAAAAAATTGAATATTGATAACCAAGAGGTGTGTATAACTTTGTGTACCAACCTGTGAAATGGGTTGCATGATGTTTTTTATTGTTCGGCCATTGACTCCACCTTTAGTGTGAAAAATCTTCATCAAGCTGTCTGAATATTGGTCAAGCACAGCAAGAAACTTAAACTCCAGTGGGACTGTTGTAATCCGCATGAATTCACTATTGATCTGTTAAAAGAGCAAACAAAATGTCAAGTATTTGGACTTAAAATTTTCCAGGCTTAAATAAAGTAAATGAGCTTCTGCATTTAAAGGAAAAAATAAAAACACTTACTTCATCAACATTAAAGAGAGCTGGCCATCGAGTTTTAAACTCTGCTACCATTGGTTTCTTCTGAACCACTTCCTGTCTTCTGTATGAAAAGGTTCTTTCCATCTTCTCTTTGATTATTTTGTCGTTGTTTCTTTTTCTGATCTCTGTCAAAAGTTGAACTCGTTCTTTCTCCAGACTGTCAGAAGTTTCTCCCTTTGGATGTTGAGGGCAGTAATTCACTTCCGCTCTTCTAGGCTTCTTAATGTTTGAAGCAGCATGGCACTGGTCTTGCTTTTTGTTCTTTAATGAATTTATGCTTACCTCAGAACACCCCACACTTCTGAGCTTGGTACGAAAGTTCGCCATCTTATACTTTAGGCTTATTTTCCACCCATAGCAACCATTGTAGGAGCCTTGCTCTCGTAAGCAAGGGTGTTTATTGATCAATGCTTCTGCCACTGCATTAAGGTCTACATCCGTTGGATATGCTTTGAATTTTATGATTTCCTCAGCTAGGCTTTCCAGAATGTGCGATTTCAGCTTTGGAGATGGACTAAGATGAGTTCCGTTAGCATGGTATTCAGCATTGGCTTGTTGTAGAATTATTTCTGAGTCATAGGAGAAACGTGGAATTGGGAATACAAGTGGCCACGGGGTAGATCTTGATTCGGATTGCACTGACCCAAGAGAAGGATCAGGGGAAGACAAAAGGACAGTGTCATCGGTTTCAAACGAGGAGACTGATGCAGAATCATCTAACCTGTGCAGTGTTGAGTGCTCAGGAATTGATTCTGGAGTCTCACAAGAACCCAAGCTTTCCTTGACTTTTTCTTGGTTTTGTCCCGTGGTCTTAAAGATGACCTTCAAGGTTCCTTTGTCTTCAACATCAGTTACTGATGTCAAATTAATAAACTCACCACCAAAGTCATCATCTTGATACTGCAACCGGATATCTCCATCAAGCTGGAAAGTGTCAGTGATTATTTGTGTGAGGTCATCAGTAGAACTAGGCATCCCTTCAGGCAGAATCAACTTCCTGGCATCATTGTCAGCTAGAATTACTCTAAGTTTTACAGGTCCAGCCATTGCCCCGACTATCAGCCTAAAGAGAGGACACATGACAAATTAATCACACAAATGAAAGGGACAAGACAATATGTGCATTTTAAGAGTGAATGGTTAATTTTTCCATTCAGTATTTTAAGTATTTCTGATTTTTGTTGTTTTTAAATAAAATATTGACCTACTTACTCTCAAAGTTATCTTGTTCTGTTCAGCCTTTAAAAGCACATATACTCAAGCCTCTGTTAGCCTATGGAGGAAAAAAAACAAAGCATTTATGAGTGTGAAGAATTGTTGTAATTTGTATCGAAAAGTACTGTGTAGAATATTTGTACTAACAGGAATAGAATCTTGTTTTATGTGTATTACTTTTGGCAGGCTCGCAACAGAAACAATATCACTGTCATCATCTGACTGAATGTCTACATCAGCTTCAGGTTCAGGTACAGGTACATCAGTGGAGCATGATGGCCTGTTTTCATCAGAACTCTCCAAAGATGTGTCAGGTTTACTATGAAAAGTCACAACACCTGGTTTAAAGTCATGTAACCCATGTGATTTGTGTTTTCTATTCTTGTGAGAATAGTACGTTCCATAAATGTTGGTCTCAAAACTACAGTCTAGAAATGCACAACTACAAGTCTGACCATTTTTAAGGTGTGTCCCAATGTGAGCAAAATAATCTTTCCCTGAAGAAAGCTCAGCACAATCACACAGCTGACAACTGAATGTCACTAATTGTGTTGATGTCTGTGATAACGTATGGGCACGGTATACATGACTTTTAAGGCTATTCCATGTTCGGAAAGCACATGGGCAACTCGCATAACAACATGGATAGCGCTGATGTCTGCCATAATGACCATGGCATAGCTTATAATGTTTTATCAATTTGTACCTGCTAGACTCTGATACTCCACACTCCTTACAAAGCCACATTTAGATAACTGGAAGAAAACCAAGCACAACAATCAATTAGGAAATTGTAAAACCACAGGTATCAAAATGTATCAGTATGTAAAATCTGATTTAGATTTTACTATTATACATTTACATACTGGATTCCAAAACATGTATGTCCAAGCACCGATTAATAAAACACGTTCCTCTATTCCATGACAGTAATAAAAGGTGTTTTAAAAATATCCATGAATTAATTAAAATTAAATAACATTAATTAGCCTAATACTACTTACCCAATGGGGAAAAAAACAGAAAGCCAAGCATGATTTGTTATGTTGCTCTTGTAAAACCTGTGAAATGAAAACAAAAATGAATTAGCATGATATTTACTTAACTTGATAGTTATTTAATTTTTTTAATGTATCAGAATGAAATGCATTTTTAAATAGATTCGGATGGTTTAGTTCTGCTACTGAAACCACTTTTCATGTCACTGTAAATTATAAATGAAACTTTCACTTTAAAAATTTGTGATCATACGTTCTATCACTCTTCTCTCCATACTCTGATTGTAAAGTGAAATGTTATGTACTGTAAATTAGGGCTGCAGGATAATCATCGTGCATATGTCACACTGAGCCGCATTTACAACGCAGAGCCGTTGTTCACTGACGAGCTGCGCACCTGATGGAATTTACCGCTGATTACAGAACCGGCTTTACTGACGAGATGCGCATTATACATCGTACAATGATGCAACCCTAACTATAATGTACTGTAACAGAATACCGCTAGCAAACCATGTCCCTTTAGTGACTCCATAGAACGCGCTTTTCGTTTTCCATGCATTTCCGAATACAAAAATCACGCTTTGGGTACAACATGTTACATCAAACATAAACTTGTATTTTAAGTGAAATAACTGTAAATCGTTTTTACTTGAATTTGCAGTGTTCTCGTCTCTACCCGTACGGAAATATCACCTTGCTAACAGCAAGCTCAACAAAATTCAATGGTTAATTGGGAAATGGTTAATTTTTGTAATATAACTCAAACGATCTAGTGAAATACCCCTTACAACTAGTGTCAGATCTAAGCAAATACCACGTTAATGTCTAAATATGCACATGAATACAGGCATTTAAACGAATTTGCTATTTTTTCATTGCGTATACAGGGTGATCCGAGTCCGTTTTAAATATAAAAAATAAAGAGTCAAATATCTGCTTGAATACAATACTAGGACTGTTTTGAACAGTTTTTAATAACTATCAGCACAATATAGACAAGGATGGTAAAAGATTTTTGGACTTACCGATTTCAAACAACTCCACCACATTAATGGCGTCGGCTGAAGCGGTCACCGGAAGTTCCTGTCTTCTGAGCATGCGCAGAAGAAGTAGTTGACTCGACTCAATTCCTTTTTGTAGTTTCAGCAAAAATTAGTTGAGCTCATTTAATTTCCCCTGGATTTAGTTTAGATTGATTTGAAATAACTGTGTATATCCCTTAAACTGATTCATTTTATTTGTTTCAATATACTCTATTTATTTTAATCAAACAACACACAGATTTCATTTTTTTGAGTGTAATATGGACAAAGACAGCTATCACTCACTGCATTCCATTTGGAAGGGCTCATCCCTATGCCCTAAAAGAGTTTACCCTCTGGAGTGAGAGCTTTGAAGGGTGTAGGGGACCAAACAACTGTTTCTTGAAGTGCCCTTCTGCGTCATCATCCCATGCCCATACGTAGGCGCCATCATCATACAGAGAATACGAAGAAGGATTTAGTGAGTAGGAAAAGGTGCAATATTTTGACAAACTAAAGTTAAAAGGTGGTAATAATACGTACAAGCAGTATTAAAGCCAAAGTATACTTAACTTTTTACGTATACGCGAGGGACAGCGTACAGTGCACGTGACGCGAATTTTGTCATCAGAATCAGAACTGTATGCGCACTGCCGGATTTTTGTAACCATACATACTTTGTACGCGCAGTTCGCACATGCGCATTTAACTCTCTTGCAGTAATTCGTTTATCCGCAAGGTGGAAACGCTGCCGTGGGGGTATCAATTCACAAGGTAGCCAAAGAAAAACTGCATAAACAGAACAAATCAGAATTTGGGTTAGCTACAGCGAGAGTGGAGGCCTACATAGACAGATTGTGCGAAGAGGTTAGAAAATATCCTCATTTGTACAACTGTAGTATGAAAAAATACAAAGATATTTATATGGGTTTTAACTCGTGGCGACAGATTGCGCAAACACTGGCCCTGTTAGGCCAGGAGAGGTATTGCAATTTGGCGCAGAGCGTATGTGTCGAACGTCTGTGTACGCGTACGAGTCAAATGAAGTATACTTTGCAAGGCTGTGCATACAACTGTACGCATACGCTAACGTATGCATGAAAAAAAAGAAAATAAAGTTACTTCAAACACTTGACTGATGTTATTTAGTAAAATCATGTTATAAAAATGTTCTCTTTTGTTGGACAACAGGTTTATAAATGCTTCTCATTAAGTTTGGGAGGATGTTTGGCATGTGTTGCTTTTTTTAGATGCACATTATAGTGATTCAAACTCACAGCGCTTGCAGAGATAAGCAGCATTTGCTTCTGACGCTGTGTCTATGTTTATTTAATTAAAAATCGCAGCCTTTGCAATTCAGTAATCACATCAAGCCAAATTGCAATTTCCATTTGATTTTAATTCATAGTTTAGCTCTATATGGCACACAAAATTGGAAACACTTCAGGAGTTTCAAAGTCATCATCTGATTGGCTGAAAAAATAAAAAATAAAAAAATAAATAAAATGGGATTGGTTGCTTTACTTGAAAAATCATCATCTGATTGGCTGAAAAAATAAAAAAATAAATAAAATGGGATTGGTTGCTTTACCTGTCAGTCATATGGCCTCTTGGCCATTCAAAGCGGCAATGGTTCCTGTCAGTCTGAAGGTCTGACTATGCAACAGGTAAACTGTTGCTCACTCACAAATTATTTGACCAAGGCACAAATGTATCTGAGAGATTTTTTTAAGTGTCTATCCATATCATCATCATTTTTTTAGAACGTGACTTTGCGTTTTAATCTGGCCTTAGTTATGATTTCAAGCTGTAGTTCTATACAGTCAGAATACATCATTAAATCCATCTCTTGAACTTAATAAGATGGAACAAACCCACAAGATTTATTAAGAAAAACCACAATATTTGTTAAGTAAAACTGTCCTTGCATTTAAATTTGCTGTTGTTTTTGGAGTTTTCACATCTTTTGTAAATTTGTTGATTTATTTTAAGATGTGGTGATTTGGTTATTGCTCTGGAAAGTACAAATATTTCCCATGGCTGTTTGAAATGTTTGTTTGAAATGTGTGATTCTTAAGAAATAGTAATAAATTTTGTTCTTTGGTATATATTTAATTTAATTTAATTTATGAAATGAACTTTGCCATTTTTAAACAGCTCGGTATTAAAATATTGGTAGAAATATTAAAAAAGAGAAAAAAAAAATGAAGACACTGGCCTGAAAATTTTAGCACCCCAACCCAAACAAGGTATATTTACGTGCATTAATTTAGAGAGAATAGATAGTTTATGTTTATATGAACCTCAAAAAACTGCATTCAGAACTGGAAAAAGCTACAACTATAATGTAACCTTGAGTATCATTGTCATTTCTGCCTCATTGACATATCAAAAAGGAAAGGGTTTCAAATATTATTTAGTTAATATTCAGTCTCCACAACTGACCAGTATGTTAGACCTAGATAAACATATGGACTTTTGTAAGAAGTAAACCATAAACAGGAATCTTATTATAAAAGGTCTCTAATAAACATTTGCATCACAGCACTTTGTATGTGTGGAAAGTATTTTTAAATAATATTGAGAAGATCATATTCAGTCATAGTCATGTTCAAGTGTACATGCTTAGTTTTTTTTCCTATTGATTGGATTGTTTCAGGTCTACACCACTCCTTTCAATCCAATCAAAATTTCAGATCGTTCAGATCGAGCTCATTCAGATCGATTGAGGTTTACATGAAGGCTTTTCAATCCGATCAAGCCATCAGTTCAATTACTAACTGATTTGGGTGCATGCAAATGTAGATATCAAATGCAGCTGACCAATAAGAAGTAGGAGGAGGATAGTGAAATATTGTCTGTTCACAATAACAGCTCCTTTGATGTTTTGAACATGTTGCCAGCTGAATAAGATTTCTCTGTAACAGGCAGGAAACATGATCTAATAATGTGTCATCAAGTGTCTTGCTTCACATGTTACCAGTCCTGTTCCCTCCCTTCTGACAGGCATTTGTTTTCTTCCATGCTTGTGTAACCATGTCAACTCAGTGGTCTCTGAACAAAGATTCCTTGTGTGAGGTAAACGTGTTAAATGCCAACATTCCATGTCAGTAATTCCATCAGTATCGTAGCACGTAACTCATCACAATGCAACTACAAGGAAATGTAGGTCGTCTGAAACTACCCCATTACAAAAAGAGCAGAGCTTAGTTCTGTGTTCAGTACGGCGTTAATCATTTTGCTTCTAATTCTGTTTCTTGAAATCTAACTCTGTTTTATGACATTTACTCTTTCATTTTTACTGTATGTGGAAAAAGAGCCATGAGTCTCAGTACTAGATTGTCCTTTTTAATGGTACTAGGCAATGGTTTTATTCAGAAATCAAAAATAAATATTTTTAGAAATGGTTTGGAATTTTCATCAAACATCAGACTGAAAGATCTCAAACTGAAAGACTAATTTTGTGAGACATTTAAAGGGACAGTTCACCCAAAAATGAACATTCAGCCATCATTTACTCACCCTCATGTCATTCCAAATCTGTGTGAGTTTCTTTTTTATGTTGAACATAAAAGAAGATGTTTTGAAGAATGCTGGTAATCAAACCCCATTGACTTCCTAGTATTTCTTTTCCTACTATGGAAGTCAATGGGGACCAACAACTGTTTGGTTCTTCAAAATATCTTCTTTTGTGTTCAACATAAGAAAGAAACTTATACAGGTGTGGAGCGACCTGAGGGTGAGTAAATGATGAAAAAATTTTCATTTATGGGTGAAGTATTCCTAATTGTATGACATGATTTTTTTATGTCATGAATATGTGCCTATACAGCTTTTAGAAATGTAAAGCTATCATAAAAAAAAATTAAACAAAATTTGAAATTGATCAATTTAATACATCTTTGCTGAATAAAAGTATTAATTAAAATTAATTCAGAGTACTGAAAAAATAGTAAAATATCTTACTGACCTCAAACTTTTGAACGCTAGTGTAAATCAAAATCCATGATTTCTCATTTACAGTTTAGTTTTTTTTTTTTTTTTTAACAGTAACATCCATCAAAATGTCAAGGGTGTTTGTTCTGTCTCAGGTGTCTAGGTAAAAAGTCTTTCTCAAACCAAAGCTAGGTTAAACAAATAAAACACAAGCCTCTCTGCAGTATCTCACAACTCCTTGATCCACTTCATGGACCTTAAACCCAAACAACTGCCACTCCACGACTGTGGTTTTCCGCCTCTTGACCCGAGTGCTAAAAGTACACGCAGTGTACACCATCTCCTCACTTAAACATTTCTGGGCATGGCTGTCATTTTTTTTAAGGTTATGTTTGGCTTATCATCAAGGATTAGTTAAACGTTTAGTGTGTGTCTTAGGTCTAAGAGCATATAATAGGATGTATTGTCCAAATAGTCTGTCGAGTTGTCTCCTGCAGGTATTGACCTCTCAGGCTTGTAACAGCGCTCCGGTGAGACTGAGTAGCCTGTAATTTGGTGGGTGGTTCAAGGTGCCCTGCTCTCTCAGCTTGAGAGCTCTCTCTGTCGCCATTGATCATACGTGTGTAACGTAAGATCTATTACCCACTGAAACTCATGTACCCGTACAGTAGAAATCAAAGACTTCTTTGAGACGGGTCGTCTTTGAGAGTTTTACTCTACATGCTCTGAGTGCCATTCATCTGTGGACAACAGATCTCTGTGGAGAGACCAAACACAAACATGCTTCTATACTCTCAGATAATATTTAAAAAGTGGTTTAAAGTGGTCGTCACAAAAGAATTTATAGATTTGACGGTTTCCTTTGGATACTGGGAAGAAAAACTGAGCAAAGATTTTCACCCCTGTGTTTAAGTATGGCTTAGGTGTCTGTATATTTTGGGTTCACTGTGGATGAAGAAAATATTTCAACATTGATTTCTACATTGTAGCTGTTCTCCTTATGTCAATATTCCACATTGTTTCAGGTACAGGAACCTTTGGAAGGGTTTTTCTGGTGAAGGATAAAAAGACAAGAAGTTTTTTTGCTCTGAAGGCGATGAAAATCCCAGATGTAATTCGTCTGAAGCAGGAGCAACACGTGCATAATGAGAAAGAGGTTCTGACGGAGGTGAACCATCCTTTCCTTGTCAGACTGTAAGTGAACACTACAAAACATTAACATATAGGCTACAACAGAAATGAGAACAGTGTTTATACAGTTATCTCTTAAAAACACAATAGGTCATGATCTGTATAAACATTTCAGTGTGCTGTATAAACATTTCAGCATGCTTAACCGAAAATATCAATGTCAAATGTTGTGTGACCTTCTACATTCACTTTAGTCAATTTTAAATTTTGAATTTGTATTTGTTATCTTTAAATTTATTATTAAATATTTTAACTATAGATACATACAAATATATACTATACCAGTGGTTCTCATGTAGGGGGTGTCAAAAAATTAAGATATTTTATTTTTTGGAAGAGGGAAAAACCTGGATATTTGAGTAGTCTAATTTTAAAAGTATGATTTCTAGACATGGAAAAGTCTAAAAGATTAATACAAGCTTATAACTCCATGGGCATTCTTATAATGAATATACATTTTTGTAATTATGCCAAGCTTTAAAATATTTTATCAGGTAAAAAATATATATATATATATATATATATATAAAAAAATCCTTATCCAGTAACTAAAAACTAGAAAAGTCATGGGGCCTTTGAATATATTTATGGGTGATATGGGGCCTTGGAGTCAAAAAGGTTGAGGAGCACTAGAGTTCCTGCTGTGATTATTGGTAGTTTACACACAAGCCATCTTTTATGCTTTTGTAATGTAAGTCCAGATCTTTTAATGTATAGCCTATTTGTTACAAGCATATGGCAAGTATACATATGTATATGTATTATATGACCAAATCACATGTAACGCATCTAATGTGGACCTTTCTCAGGTTCTGGACGCACCATGATGATTGTTTCCTGTACATGTTAATGGAATATGTGAATGGCGGTGAACTCTTCAGCTATTTACGCAGCCGAGGACGTTTCAGCAACAGCACGGGAATGTTTTATTCAGCTGAAATCGTGTGCGCCATTGAATACCTTCACTCCAAAGAAATTGTCTACAGAGACCTGAAACCAGAGAATATACTGCTGGACAGTGAGGGGCACATTCGATTGACAGATTTCGGGTTCGCTAAAAAGCTCTCAGAAAGGTATGTTGGCAATTAGTTATCTACAAAAACAACTGTGTAGTTTTCAAAAAGTCATGCACATACACATAGAAGTCTCTTATGGTCACCAAAGCTGCATTTATTTGATCAAAATGCAGTAAAACTTTTTTTTTAATTGTCAGCAGCCATTACTTAAGTCTTCAGTGTCATGAACCTTCAGCCATTTGTGTGTTTTACCTATTTTTTAATTGTTAATTTATTTTTTTGTTTTTTTTGTCCACAGTGGACAATCATGCAAACAAACATTAGATTCTTTGTGTGTTTGTTTGATTGTTTGTTTGTTTATTTATTTATTTATTTATTTATTTATTTAAATTATTTATCCATTAAATCTGTTAATTAATTGCATACATTAAGTTAGGTCCAATTCTGTGCTTGTGTACTCGATAAATAATCCAAAACCAAAAGTGGCATTGGTGCATTCCTACCTGAAACAGTTGACATACGATGAAATTCAACTGCAGATATCATATCACACAGTTTTTCTGTTTGTTGTTGATTTCTTCTCAGCTGATGTATTATTACATTGAAATATAGTCATTTTCCCTTAATACACTCCTAGATAGTTCTGTTGATGTTGAGAAATCTTTTGAAGTTATTTTTAAGTACATAAACCAGGGAGAGAGATAGCTGAGCAGCAGTTATCTGAAGTGTGTGTCCTTGAAGATTAAAGTTGATTTTAAGATTGGATTAGGCATGCTGCAGATTTTTACCTTCACTCCATGGCATTTTAACATTCCTAGTGTTCTCATTGTCAAATTAAATGTAAACTGTTAGACCTGTTTTGAAAGTCTGTAGGGGATCAAATTCAGTTGAGCGTTTCATGGAGTTTTTCAGAATCTTAACTGTAATGTTAGTGAATAAATAATCCAATAGCGAACCACCACATCACTCTTCATCCTTCAAAATATTATAACTGAATGCCTTCATTCACTCATACTGTGTGACTCCCCTTACAAAAGATATATAGGATTGCTTCTCTGTGGGTATTAAAGCTGCCCTAATATGAGTGTCTTTTACAAAAAAAAAGAGCATCCATCAACCCACGGTTATTAATTCTGAATGAGTGCAACCAATGGACCATGGACCAATTTAAGCGTAACCTTGCTGAAATTGAAAATCCCTCTGGTTGTGCCCCCTGATAGTATCATTCAAATACAATAAAATAACAAGAGATTGTGAGTTTGTATGTTTGCGTATATCCATCTGCAGTGCAGAGTACTGCAGTGCTTTCTCAGAGCAAGCCATGACCCCTCTGATGTGTAAGCGTGGGTCGTGATTTTTTTTTTTCTGTGCATGAGGAAGGACCCCAGAACGTCGGGGGTCTGACTCTGATGTGCAAGTGACCCACATATAGAAACTGAAAGCAGTACCTCCGGTCCAATGGAGAAGACGACTGTCCCTGCAAGCAACAGCTTTGGCTTTTCCAGTCTGAGTAGATAACGTCTGCACAGACTGTCATGTGGCAACAATGCCACCTGGTGGCTATATTTACATTTGGTTTTATGTTCAGCGATATTTTCTGTTTACTTTGATCAGTGGTCATTTGAAGCACCTGTATTGTTAAAATGAGGACAGGATGAGGACTTTGGAAATCCAGTCCTAGATCAGGCATCAGGTTTTGTTTTTTTGTTTTTTTAATTCTTGTAGGCGGTATTAGGGCATTTTTCATCTGTTTTACTTTTATCATCTTGTCAGAGTGTCTGCTCAAGATAGGGCTTATTATTGTGTCAGAGTTACTGATGAATTGCAGGGCTCTTATTGTGGTCGTGTTTGAGGGCGAAGGAGGGAACTTGTCAAACGCTCGCTGCACAGCTTCAAGTGGCCAATCAAAAAATTAAAAAAAATAAAAAGGAATTCAGAGAAAAGTCACCTTCATCAAAGCAGCTTTGATGTGCTTAAGGTCCTTTTTGAAAATTCAACTGTGAATTTTGAGATGTTTACCTGCTTGTTACAGCAATGGCATAAATAGCCAGCTGTCACAATACAGAGTAACGGTTAAATAAAACACAGACAGGCCTACCTTTTCTAGTCAGAGATGCAAACACAGCCATGCAGACAAACATATTAAGTGAGTCATCAGTTGTGCTTATGCTAACAACAGGATCTGATCTTGATAACCGGATCAGTTTCTTCGCTGCTCCTATTAGTATGCAGTCTGATATAATTAGAGTAAACATAAATCATCAGAGCCAATCGAAAATCACGTCACACCAAACCTCTCTCGCAGTTCATTGGAATGCTGTTGTGAGCTGACACTGAGGGGCTTCAGTTAACACAAGGGAGACTAATCCTCTCTATTACAGAGAGAAGAGCTAAAACCAGACAGCTGAGCACAGAAAGATAAAGAAAGAGACTGAAATAGAGAGCAAGAAGGAATATAAATACTGTGAGAGACATGCACGCAAGCTATTCCAGACCCCCTTCCATGTAAGTTTGCTGTCACCGTGGCAGTGTTATGATAGTATCAGCAGTAATATGACACAGTGAGGTTATATTGAGAATAGAAGAGGGCCAAGCACTGAACTCTGAGGTACTTCAATTTTGTGATGTGATTCTGACACCCCTTCAAAATAACAAAATACATATTATGTTAATGTTGAATAAAATATCAAATAAAATTAATCAAAATGTTGTTGCTCCCATATTAAAAATGTTTTAACTAAAATGTAAATCTAATGTACAAGTTTCAAGTTCATAACTCTGGACTTAGAAGTTAGAAATTAATATTGTTTTATAAGTATGTTATTATTGGCCCAGTTAAAAAAAAATATACACTCTTATACTTATACAATGTACTTTGTCCTGAAAAAGGCTGAAGACACAAGAGCTATAACAATCAGAAGGTTGAGCTAAAGATCTAGCAGAAGCTTTTTTCTGCTAAAACCGCAAAATATTTCTTTGAGAAGTCTCCAATATAGCATTTATGTTACTCATCATTTCTTTATATTGAGGTACTGGTATTGACAGGAAATCAGATCAGCAGCTCAAACCAAAAAAAAAAAAAGTCTCTTTTACATGTATCTTCTCCTTTCCTTATTGACATTCTGGTATCAACAGATACAATCTTATAATTCTGTTACAAAACCATGTCCAGACGGAGAAGCAAAGGGCAGCCGTTTGCTGAAGGACAGGTCAACAGACTCATTTATCGACCGGCCCTATGGCCCCAAACAAACACAGATTTGTCATTTCACCCCATGGAGCTGCAGCTACTCCGTGTAATCAGAAACCCTCTACTACAGTGTAGTGGGCTTTCACCCTAGCTTCTAGCTCAATATACAGTTACGCTTACAGTATCCTTGGCTTGAAGTGGATATACCGTCTCTACCTTACACCAGCCAATACAATCCGGGTCCAGATGGCCAGCTGTCACAAGGTGTACTGTAATTACACCCCTCTGTGTCCTATCTAAACAGTCACTGTAGTAGATGGGCTATGTTACATTGGATATATATCTATTTTTACTGTGTTAAATATATAGCCAACACAAATCAATATTTCATGTCCATTTATTTATTTATTTATTTATTTATTTATTTATTTACGGTAAATAGCTATAAATATGACAATGTACAGAAAACTGGTCAAAAAAACTTTTGAACCCTTTCCTTTATTTTGGGTTTCTGATCATTACTTTATTTTGCAGTAATGGCTGGCTGACTGTACTTACACAAATGTGTACTTATACAAAAGACCATTAGTGAAATGCATTTATTTATTGTCAATTTTACATGTTTTCATGACAATGTTATTCTAAGCATAATGATTTAAGTGACATTTTGCATTAAAAATTAACATAGATTTCAGAATGTTTTAATGATTAATATGTCCAGCTTTTGCTTTACTTTAGTGGGCTAAACTGTATGATTGATGTTTGATTGTGTGCCCCCCCCCCCAAAAAATTTTTTTTTTTAAATAAAAATGGTGATAATTTATATCAGTTATATCATTCCAAACCTGTATGGCATTTCTTTCTTGTGTGAAACATAAAATATATTTTTAGAATTTTTTTTTTTCGTCATTGGTCACCAAAAGGGTTTAGTTTCCAACAATTTTCAAAACGTATTCTCATGTGTGTTCCGCAGATGAACGAAAGACATACAGATTTGAAACAACATGAGTATGAGTGAATGATGACCGTTTTCATTTTTAGGTGAACTATGACTTTAACTCTTAACATGGAAAGCTTCCAAAATTTGATTCATTTACTGGCTGAGAAATTGTACAGAATCATACTTATTTGTTCTTTATTCATGTCTTTTTCATAGTCTTAAAACATTCAGTTTAATTCCAGGTATAAATTAGATTTTGATCCCAGTGGTCTAAGAATTTGGAATTTCCCTCTCTTTCTGTCCATCATTATTTTATTCTGTCTTTCTTTCCAGGACATGGACTCTGTGTGGTACTCCTGAGTATTTGGCTCCAGAAGTGATCCAAAGTAAAGGTCATGGGCGAGCCGTGGACTGGTGGGCTCTGGGTGTTCTCATCTTTGAAATGCTTGCAGGGTAAGACAGCACGCCTCCTAAACATTTTACACCAGGGATTTCAACCAAGATTCTGTGTAGCCCTGGAAGATTGTAATTTACTTCAGGGGCTCCACAGGGATGAAAATAGCAGACTCAAATGAATTTTTATGACATATTTTAGTGATTTAAAGGAAAATTAGCTAATGACCTTATAATGTTATTACTAATTTTTACCAATAATATCTATATTTTTATTATTGGGTGTGACTTGGTTGGTTGAGATTCGGAAAACCCCTGATTTACAGCAAAACAACTCAGTAATTGAATTTCCATCTTTTACAAAATCATCACATGTGCATGACTTTCACGTGTTTGTGAAAAAAAAAAAAAAAAAAAAAAAAAAATGGGAATTTCAAATCCTATTTTATGACAACTATTTTCCATGTATAATTTAACTGCCCTTCAGATAATGGCTACTTGACCAAAACCAGTCATAAATACATGAAGAAAAATAACACTTGCTATTTTGTCCTGTATGGCTCAGACTTTATTTGTACTGGCTTGTGGTCAGGAAAAATCAGCTATTGTCAAAGATACACCACTAGAGGGCAGCAGTGGAATATTAGACACTGAGTTCTGCCAAAGGCCCAAACCTCTATGTGCATGTCTCAAAGCAGATGGCCTCTTTCTATGCTGCCTTGATATTTATCCTTATTACAATATTTATCCTTATTTGCCTAGATGTTTATCCCTGCGGCCTACATTTAGTGTGCACAAACTGGCATATATAATGTGCACACAGATAATCTGTTCATATTTACAGTATCTCAGGGGGCGGATGCGTTTCTTGGAATAGATCTTGTTTACAAAAGATTACATCCAGATTAAATTGTTATTACCAACACATGTGGGCGTAAATGTGTGGTAGAACAGCATGCAAAATGTGTAGATAAATTTTGGACAAATCATACATGATTTTATTTCTTTCGGCGTAATATCGGTCTTACACAAGGACATGTGTTCATTTTGTCACATGAACTCCAAAGCCAGTGTGAAAATAAACTTCTTCCCTCCTGGTATAATTTTGGATGCTGTAGTGTATATCCCATCCAAACTGCGCCATTCTCCCACCTCGAAATCTGCCCTAGAGCTTTCACAGGCTCTCGTGTGGCGGAAAAAGTGACCCACCCTCTTCATTCATCCCAGAATTCTTTTGAAGAGTTGGCTCCTGCATGTGAGTGAGAGAAAATGACCTGGTCTCTTATTTTTTCAAGAGACAGACACATGGACGTAGGCACAGCTTGCCCAGACATACAAAAGCTCCCTTCAGTCATCTCTGAGACTGTGGGTGTGCTTGTCCGTTTATGTCAAAGGTCGTTTGAGACTCCTTCGTGGAAAATGTAGTAAGAGTTGAAATGACTCCTTCTGGATTGAGCCATGAAAAGGGTCGCAGCAACAACGCAGTGATCGTGTATGTGGATGTGAGCAAATGTCTTATTGCTGCTATTCTGTTTCAGACCTAACTACATATAGGTACAAAATTGGTGTTTATGTCAAAAACTTACATGGTTCACAAACAGGGTAAATAAAGAACACATGCGTTTTAGATTGAGACAGGGTTGAGTCTGGGGTGTGTGAAAGAGAGAGAGGTTGCATTTATGCATATGTGAGAGAAACTCACACTCAGCTCATAGGGGGGTCCATAGGAAATGACACACACTCTTTCCTCTGACAGTTTAAGAGGAAACTCTAGTCTCACTCAGGGCTCTCTAGAGCAGGGGTGCCCAAACTCGGTCCTGGAGGGCCGGTGTCCTGCAGAGTTTAGCTCCAGCTTGCCTCAACACACCTGCCAGGAAGTTTCTAGCATGCCTTGTAAGAGCTTGATTAGCTGCTTCAGGTGTGTCTAATCGGGGTTGGAGCTAAACTCTGCAGGATACCAGCCCTCCAGGACCGAGCTTGGGCACCCCTGCTCTAGAGAGATCACCTCCTTGATTAGCTTCAGAGTTCATGTAAATTTGATGTACTTTTTTTTTTTTTTTTTTCTACTGGTTTTAATGTAACTTTTTTTCTTATTAAAAGAAATCAGATTTTATAGGAGAGGGGTGGGATATAACATACACTACTGATCAGAAATTCAAAAATAAGAGGCACTGAATTGATCAAAACTGACAAAAAAGGTAGTTATAGCTAAACATATTTTTTTCTATTCATAAAAAATCCTGAATCCAAAAATAGCTAAGAGCATAAGAGACTTTCAAAAACTTTCAAAAAATATCTAAAAAGAAAAAATATCTTACCAACCTCAAACTTTTGAACAGTAGGGTGGAGTGGATATACTGTAAAAAGTCAAAATACCCCTGTTAAAACAGCAGGTTTTTGCAATTTAAAATCCTTTGGTCATCATTTAAGTGATGCTGATTAATCCTGAAAAAAAAAAAAAATCAGCTAGCATCTTTTTGTATCTTATTCCTGAATCCATTGCCCGCAAAGATCTTACAAATGATGTGTGGAATCTCGCTGATACTTTGTAACCTACTCCTGATTTGTATGTACTTCCTCTCATTGACATATGAAGATACGAGGATAGATTGGCCATGGAATACCTTGACGGCCCTCAATAACAAGTGGAGACACTGGGGCACCATAACGACAATCCAAAGAACAAAGTACAGGAGATATATATATAACTGCAAGGATATCTGGCAAGTGCTGGTCTCTTGCTGCATGTGACAACAATATCCTCATATGTCTAGGCTGTGGGGTAAGATGGCTAGACAGAAGCCATTACTCACAGGAACATCTATGGCTGCCTGAAATTTTGAAGGGGGGAAAAAAAACATGTTTTAACAGGGGTGTTTATACTTTTTATATCCTATGTATATACATATATAAAAAAGGATATATATGTATACATATAAATGTTTTGTTTAGTTTTTTTTTTTAGGAACTTCTACAGGCAACATTTACCAAAAGCCGAGAGCCCTTTGAGTTCAAAAACAACTGTATGGAGTGTAACAGAATGCAAGGGTCTCAAAACACATTTTTCAAGTGTCTTAAAAATACTGCAGTCATGGCATGAGGTGCTGAAAAAGAGCAAGACACAATGCATAAATAAATGTTAGTCTGCATGTGTACATAGATTAACGATTTGAAAATATCCCAGATGGAATTCAGTAATGCATGCTGTGTGAACAGATAGATTGACTGATAGAAATTCAGACCAGTAGTAGGCTTATTCAACGATAAAAAATAAATCAAACAACATATTGATATTCTAAACATATTGAACATATTCTAAAGCCACTTGTCTACCACAGTAATGTCTTTTCTTAGCAAATAAATAAATAAATTTTACCAATAAATTGTTTGATAATTGGTTGACTAATATAAATAATTTTTGATTAATTATTCAGCAAATCCTGTCATTAATTAGATTATTTTAAATCAGTTTACGGTCTTCGTTATAATACAATAGTTACTTCAAGAGTTCAGGGCACACTTTTTTTTATCTTTTTCTCAGTGGAATCTTGGCGACACCTGTGCTGTTATGTAAAAGTTTTAGTTTCATAATTCTCCTTTTTTCCCCTGTCACCGGCCACTGCTTACAGTAACACTATAGAGACTAATATGTCTCTTCTGCTCACTTTCTCCTTCTCTCCATCTCTCTTTTCCATCACCCACGAGAAGGAATAGCTGCAAGTTCTGCTCTCCTGGCTTCTCTCTCTGTTTATGGTTTCCACACTCAGTCAGTACTGTCAGTCCTGGTCAATCCATTATGTGGAACCACCTTCTTTTACTTCTTTCAGAAAGCCGCAGCTAGAGGCCTTTAAAGATATAGAAAATTCTGTCATCATTTACTCAACCTAATGTCATTCCAAACCTGTATGAACAGATGTAACATGAGTAGATGTTTATGGTCTTCTTTTCTATTCAGTGAAAGTATATGGTGACCAGACACGCTCAGGCACCATAAAAAATAAATAAAGTAAATAAATAACTAAAATCATAACAGTAATGGATATGACTGAAATATGTGTATGGTCCATATTTGACAAGAATCAATGGTACATGGTTGGTCTAGAATAAAATTAAGTATTAAATCTAAAAGGAATATCTCACCCAAAAATGAACCTTTGCAGAAAATGTACTCACCCTCAGGCCATCCAAGGTATACATGATGGCTTGTTTCATCATTGGAACAGATTTGAAGAAATAATTTGGAGAAAATTACATTATTTATCTGCTGTTTGGACTCTCATTCTGACGGCACCCATTCACTGCAGAGGATCCATTGGTGAGCATGTGATGTAATGCTAAATTTATCCAAATCTGTTCCCATGATGAAACAAACTCATCTACATCTTGGATAACCTGAGGGTGATTACATTTCCAGCAAATGTTCATTTTTGTGAGAACTATTTCTTTAAATAATATGTCACTGCGGTCATTCTGGGTAATAATACTCTTTTAAGCCGTCTCACATTTGTCCTCCCCGTTGTGCAACTCTGCGGTAATAGCTTGTTCAGTGTCAATCACTGCAGGGTCTTTCACTCTATATTTTGCTGCTGATGTATGTCTCATCTTCACTGTTGACACTTGAGTTCTGTCATTGTCAGGGATCTGTGCCCTCATGAGACTTCAGGTGGTCGCCTAGTAACCGGCTCATTAGCATCTCTCACCTCATCTATCCCTCATATTCAGCGGCTCTTTTCAGTGCCAGCTGGATGCAGGCATTAAACACAAGCTCATTGAGAGTGCAAGGATGTTTGATGGCATGTTGGTCCAGGCTGGAAGTCTGTAATGGAGGGGTAATGGATTACACAGCATGAGCTAGAGAATCACTCTACCAGATATTAGAGAACACACATCACATGGACAAAAAAATACGTAGAAACAGCATTATACTGAGACACAGTAAACAGTAGTCATTTAAAGGCCTAAATGGCAACTTCAGCCCTTGCAGTCCTTCCTCCAGTGGTGCAGGATGCACCTGTGAAATTCACACCTAAAAGTGATGATGCTAAATACAAAAGAAAAAAAGTGATCTGTTGTTATTGAATTATTCTGAGTCAGTAGTAAATTTGGACTTGAGTCCAATGTTGATCTTGATCTTTTTTTGCCATCTAATTTAAGTTTGGTCCTTAATGACTTAAGTCACAGTTGTGTTTGTCTGCATCTGTGTGCTTATCTGTGTCCATAGTTGCAGTTCTGGTCTGTATATGAATCATTGCAGAGGTTTTTAGGACTAAACTGACTAAGAACTGAGCCAAAGATAAAGTCTGTGCATTAGTTTTTGGCAGCAGAGCTTTATTGAATTCAGCTAAACTGTCAATAAGACAGAGGACACTGTATCTGTAAGACTTTTCCTACTCTGTGTCATTCTGACACATTAAGTGGTCTTTATTTAAATTTTTATTATTATTTTTTTTCTAAGGTATCCACCATTTTTTGATGATAATCCCTTTGGCATCTACCAGAAGATCCTGTCCGGAAAGCTGGAGTTTCCGCGGCATCTGGATTTCTATGTAAAGTGAGTTTGATAAAGAAAACACAACTGAATGACACATGCTATATTTATAGCATACATAAAACACAAAGTCTAGTGAAATCATGTCAGCATCAACATGAAATATTGTTTGATCTCAAACTTATGTGTGTGGGGGGGGGGAAACCAGAAATCTTTTTATTGCTAACTAAAAGTAATAAAAGTAGTTTTTGTTTTTTGTTTTGTTTTGTTTTTTTGTAATTGAAATAAATCTGGCGAAGAAAAAAACAAGAGTTTTATTTTTGGTTTTAAAAATATTAGGTGGAAACTATAACTGTAAAACTTCAAAAGATTAAATGAAAATTAGAAATGTTACTGAAACACTGAAATAAGTTGAAGTACTAAAATTGCTCAAATTGAAATAAAGCTAAATTGAAATATTTAAGAAGATTTAATAAAAATGACAAAAGCGTACACTACCAGTCAAAAGTTTTTGGAAAGTAATATTTTTAATGTTTTTTTAAAAGCATTGTTGAAGTTTTAAAGAAAAAGTTGAAATATTTTACTATTTAAAATAACTGTTTTCTATTTGAATATATTTAAAAATGCAATTTATTCCTGTGATCAAAGCTAAATTTTCAGCATCATTACTTCAGTCTTCAAAGTCACATGATCCTTCAGAAATCATTCTAATATGCTGATTTGCTGTTCAAGAAACATTTTTTTATTTTAAAACATTTTTATTTATTTAAAACATCTGAGTACATTTTTTTTCAGGATTCTTTAATGAATATAAAGATCCAAAGAACAGCATTTATCTGAAATAAAAAGCTTTTGTACCATTCAAAATCCAGGAGTCAGTATGAGATTTTTTTTTCTCATACTTTCTCATAGATTTTGCTTTAAATTGTTAAATTTGCTTTAAAAGTGATGATAAAGATATGTATAATGCTACAAAAGATTTCTATTTAAGACAAATGCTGTTCCTCTGAACTTTCTATTCATCAAAGAAACCTGGAAAAATTCTACTCAGCTGTTTTTAACATAATAATAATAAATGTTTTTTGAGCAGCAAATAAGAATATTAGAATGATTTCTGAAGGATCATGTGACTGGAGTAATTAGCTAAAATTAGTAAATTACATTTTAAAATATATTCAAAATAGAAAACAGTTATTTTAACTAGTAAAAATATTTCAAAATGTTACTGTTTTTGCTGTACATTCGATCAAATAAATGCAGGCTTGGTGAGCAGAAGAGACTTCCTGTAAAAAAGATTAAAAATCTTACTGTTCAGAAACATTTGACTGGTAATGTATAACACTTACTAAAACTAACTAATAATATAACAATAAAAGTTCATTGAAATTATTAATAAATACTATTATATTATGTAAATAATGCTAAAATAACACTGGTGAAAACAAAAAATACATTAAGTTTAGGCTATTCTTTTATCATTTTTATCATCCCTCCTACAAAAATCTATTAAATAAACTGAAACATGTGTCTCTGAACATCAAGAATGACTATTTTAATGACTGTACAACAAAAGAATCTTAACATAGTAAAAGCACTTATTAATATGGTACTTTACACGTTATTATCGACAAAACTTTAATATGCACTTTTATTTTCAGTAATAACAGGGTGTCCCTGCTGCATCTCTCTAACCAGAAAGGGGTCTTTGACATGAAAAAAGTTGTTTTAGAGAGTTCATAGTTAGAAGAGAGATGCTCTCACAGTTACACATGCATTTACATGTGCACGAAGTTACAAACTAACTAATGAACTCGTCCAAACACGTCTGCTAAGCACATCGACGGCTGTAGGAGTGGAAGCATCCTCCAGATTACAGACAGGCTGGTGTCCATTTACTCTACTACACTATTACTCATAGTGCTTTTGAACTAAAAGAGCTCAGGATTCAGCAAAAGACCCACTGTCCCTTCTTGATGTTCAAAAAATAATAATCCTTTAGTTTATCCCTCTTAATAAAACACATCAATATCCTCTCTTAGTTATAACATCTAAAAAGTCATTGCAGCTGTACAAACACATACACAAAATGACATCACAGCTGCATTTCCTAATATGGCTTTTGTCCACTAGGGGTTAAACCGGCATTCACTGCTTTAAACGGTCTGCACTCCAGAGACAAAGACAGCTTGAGGAAGCTCTCGGAAATAGAGACAGACAGTCACCTCAGGCAAAGCGAATCCGTGTTTCCTTTCGACTGGCATGTTTACTCTAGTTACAATTGTGAAAGTAGCCAAAACTTCGACTTATGTCAGTAGGGATTTAACAAGCTTGATAAGATAATGGTATCCTGAAGTCAAACACACATGATCATTGGAGAATGAATAACATCTGCAAGGGAGGCTAGAGTGAATGGTAAGGTCATCTGTAGCACGATCGCTCCAGGCGTCTGTCATGTTAGGTTGAGTGAGAACATCAACGGCACAGCAGTAAACATGCTAATGCGCTCGTGTTCGCAGCTTGAAGTCTGTTGGGTGATAGATAAAGATTGATTTAAAAAAAAAATATATATATATATATAATAAGGTCCCACTAGTTAACATGACTTTACAAATTTGGAATGCTGCAATGACTAAATTCATTTGTAGCATACAAACACATTTTTTGTGCGTAATTCAGTTGTATTTTAACAAAATCCGTGCAGATTTTTAATATCAGCCATTTATTGGTTATTAACTATAACATTAAAATAATGATATATTTATTTGAATCATCCAGAATTTCAATATTGGTGCATCCCTAGTCTGAATATCTGCCATCATGAAATTGAGCATCTTAATTTTCTTGTGTTTATTAAGCTAATTTAGGGCCAGATTTACTAACAGCTTGTGCCAGCGCAAACCGTCTTTTGGCGTTAAAATAGTACTGTCAGGATTTACTAAAGATGCACGGTGAAGAATTAGCGCTGAAAAGCCCTGGACAAGTTTATTTTAGCGCCTGATCTTATTGAATATGCATTTGTAGGAGTTTCCCTTTCAGACAACGCAATGTACTAACGTTTGCGCTCGTCAAATTACTGGTGTTTGCACCAATATTTAACTCCCTTGGTAGATTGTGCTGGTAATTATGAAAATGATCTGGCTGTGTCTGTGTTCTTTAATGCGCGCATTGTCAGTAAATCACACACAGAATTTTCCCCTCCCGTCGGCGCTTTTATGGAATTGCACTCTAATGCTAATTTGATTTGTTTAGTAAATCTGGCCCTTAATGTCTAAATCTGGTGCATTTTACCGTAGTGGTTCTCATCTTGTGTTTGTTTATCTAGGGACCTAATCAAGAAGTTTCTGGTGATTGATCGGGCAAGAAGGCTTGGAAACATGAAGGTAAGCAAGATGCTGGTGACAGATATTTTATAAGGTTGAGCAAAGTATTTCAGCATCTGGGATATTTCCTTTGAGAACACTGTATGGCTATATGGCCTTTTTATAGTCATCTCAAATTCAATCCCATGTTGAAAATCTATGAATCATCTAACAGAATAAACTCAGTTTCTAGGCCAGCTTTGCATCTTAATAAAGCTGCACGTGGCACATAATAAGACCTTGATTGAGTCTTGCGAGATCTTTCTCCCAAAGGCCACGGTATGCCACATATGTTTCCAGTTACGATAAGAAGGCTTCCTATCTGCCTAGAGGGGATGAGATGAGGCTCTGGAGAAACTCCCTGGACATTCAGAGAGTGATTCTGACACCGGGCAACTCTCCCACTATACCTCTTTCCAACCCCCATCAGACTAGGTGCATATTGGGGAAAGAACTACAGACAGTCCTTGTGCAAAATGTTCTGCATCTCCAGCTATAGTAATTCAAACAGTTGCGGTTTAATGGCATTTACTTTTCTAGATTGTCCTTTCAGAGGAAATAATTCAGTAACTGGCGCCAGATGAAGTGGCAGCAGTGCGCCAGGCCTGTCATGCGTAATGTGATGCATATTGTGACGGTGATGTCATGGGAAGTTTGCGAATGATTGCATCTGAGCGTCATTTTCCCATTAGCAACAGTTAATACTGTTATTATAATTCTCCACACGTGAGGAATGAGCTCTACTGAAATATGTATCTCGCTGTTTGTTTGGGGTTTATTCCTTTTTGTCATCAAAGCAGATTCAGAGTGAGAGACAAAGATGGAAAACCTTTTTCAAAGAAATGTCACTTTGGGTGGACTTCCAAGGCTAGATGCTTCTGTTGTTAATTTAGCACTTTTTTTCTTTCGCTTTTTCTCCTCTGACTACATACAATGAGAGTTTATGACCCAGCAGCCTAATCACAGCTGTGTTTGCACTGTTTCCACAGCAGGGCCAGGTCCTGCTGGCAGCGCTCATTCACAAATGCTGATATCTGTTATTCCACTTGAGTGAATGTGTATCTGTCATGGTCCCACAGTGCAATGCATGGCCCAAATTCTGAGCTTTCTAGAAGACTTCAGTAGGTTTGCATAGTTGTCCCACTTTTCTTCTCCCTCTCTAAGAAACTAAAAAGACAGTACAGTGGCTGAAAAGACTGTTTGGGGTCAAATGAGAAGTGTCGTGTACAAGGTTAAATGAGGTTTTTATTCTTACTGTGGTGGTTTGTCTCAAAACGCAAGACATCATTCTACTTTTCGACTTACTAATCTATCACAATCTTGTGTGTTATTTTTGTCGTCTTCCAGAATGGAGCTGATGATGTGAAGAAGCACAGATGGTTTAAGTCAGTAGACTGGGATTCTGTGCCCTGTAGAAAACTCAAGGTAAGCATCGTATAGAGCTTTAGAATATGTCCTGTTATTAAAGAGTCATTTTATGCCACTATTTATTTTTGTAAGATTTCTAAGTCATTACTGGCCACATAAACCATGACAACGTCTCATTAAAAAGTGATCTTTTACTTTATTTACTGTTAGAATTATATAGCCAGAATATTTCCCATATATTGCAGTTTCCCAAAAATAATCACTAGGGTAACACTTTAGTATAGGGACCAATTCTCACTATCAACTAGTTGCTTATTAGCATGCCTATTAATAACGTATTGGCTGTTTATTAGTACTCATAAATCACATATTCTGCATGACCATATTCTACATCCCTAATACTACCCAATACCTAAACTTAACAACATCCTTGCTAACTATTAATAAGTAGCAAATTAGGAGTTTATTGAGGAAAAAGTCGTAGTTAATGGTTTGTTAATAGTGAGAATTGGACCCTAAAATAAAATGTGACCAACACTAGCATTGTGAAATAATATTATAAGATAACTGGTTGTTGTATTAATATTAAATTTGTAATTTAACATAACAAAATACTAATTCAGTATAATTACTCCTGTGATGGCAACACCAAATTTTCAGCAGCCATTACTTCAGTCTTTAGTTTCACTTGATCTTTCAGAAATCATTCTAATATGCTGATTTCTTCTTATAAAAGTTGAGGGAAGAAAACAGTAATACATTTGTAAACCGTGATACATTTTTCAAAGATTTTTTGGTGAATACTGTCACTTTTGAGCAATTGAATGATTAAAATGATTAATTTTGAACAATAGTATGTATTTCACTGTATCACTGGAAAGCCTCTTTAATGAGTTTCTCTCATTGATTTAAAAGCCACCCATAGTTCCCAAGGTATCTCACGAGGGTGACACGTCTAACTTTGACACCTATCCAGAAGATGAGTGGAAGAAGGACACACCAGTACCAGCTAAGGATCTGGAAATTTTCAAGAACTTCTGAAAAGCTATTATTTTTAATGAATAAAAAGACATGACTGGTAGAAGATAATAATAATTTAGAGCTGAAGTATTAACCTAACCATTCAGGGGACATTAAAAGTTAATATTTGCATTATTATTATTATTATTATAGGCAAGTCTTGCCTGCTTGTCCCTGAGTGCTGCACACTTGAGAAAGCAAAACAGACTTCTTCTGATCATCATTATTGTCAACATAATCATGGTCAATGTTCACAGAGGAAACAGTTCATCACTTCAGCATCATCTTGTAGGTGATGAGCAACTTGATTCAACACCCTCTAAGTCTCTTATATTATGCAAAAAGTAATGTTTTTAAATATTTTAAATAAGCAATATCAAGGTTCTGTTCATTCAAGGTTCTTTTTGCTGGATCAAAACAATGCCTAAACATGTATGGTCATGGTTGTGTTATGACTTTATATTTTAAGAAGCTTGCTGAATTAGAGCTTTAAACTTGACAAATTTTCTTTTCTGGTTATCTGAACTTGCTGTGGATCCTTTCCACCCACATGGTATTGCTATATAAATTTCGTAACATTAGGCCTGTTTCACATTGCACTTTTGAGCAGACAATTAAACAAAGCAAAAGCATAACTGCAACATTATGCTTTTATACTGGCAGCATTTTTCCTGCGTAACAACCTAGCCAGTCTATACAAAAAGAAACGAATAGTCAAAGTAGATAACAACAATGCATTTTAAAATGGCCATTTTTTCAAATAATTAAGACTACAAAAATGTATAGTCTGAAATGTAATTTACATGTGGTTGTAGGCCATATTTACATCCAAAATGTCATTAATATACAGAACCCAAATTCCAAACTATGGTGATAAACTGCTTAAGTCACTTGGATTCAGTCATATTTACTAAACATAAAGTGCTGCGTGTGTGTGTGTGTGTGTGTGTGTGTGTTTTAGATAATAAGTCAATAGTTCACTCCTGTTTTTTATTTGTATACTGTAACCTTTTGATATTGTATGTAAACCCATCAGAAGAAAAAAAATGCTTTGGTAAATTATTGCATACAGAGTCATAATTATGAAGGGGAAAAGGCAAAATTATGATTTAAAAAGTTAGAATTATAAGAAGTTTTTTTTCATAATTTCAACTTTTTGTCATTGTGAGTTTTGACTTTGATGAGATAAAAAGTCATAATTTGACGGAATTATGAAATAATTTGACGTCATAATTTATGATTGAGATTAAAAAACCATGACTCTGTTTCAACTTGACATTTTACCTCAGAATATGAGATTTTAAACTTTTTGTCATTATTTAAAAAAAATGTATTTTTCTCAATTTCTACATTTATCTCATAATTTTATCTCGTAACAGCTTTTTTGTTGTAATTTCAACCTTTTATTTCAGATTTAATTATGACTTGCGTAAGTAAAAATTTTGACACCTTATGTCACGATTTTGTTTACCAAAGCTACCATACACATGGGCCCCAAAATAAACGTGCACAGGAGTCATCTGCAGTGTGAAACAGAATATGTTTTTGTGTTCTACTGCGTTGCTTTTTAATTCTTTTTCTATGTAAACATGCATTAGACAGACATGTTTGACCATTGCGCTGTCTTGCTTATTTTTTCTTTTGCATCAGCACTACGTGGCAAGTTTAAAAAAGTCAAAATATGTGCAACTTTTAAAAACACACCTCGAGACCTCCTGTTCCATTCATCAGTGTTACGGCTCTGCAGTTAGATACTATTGTGCAGCATCTCAAGTTGACCACAAAAGCGCAGTTTGTGTGAACGGCCCCAAGAATCCAAAGAGCTTTTGAACACATTCCTGCCAGGATGTCAGACTAAGAATACCAGGTGAAGTAGAGGTACAGTAGCACTTACCTAATCAAACATGACCTCACAAACCTGTAGGTAACTAATAAATTAGCATTAATGCTTTTATTATGAGATGCCTGTTCACATACTTTGGCTGTTGTGCTTTATGATGTTCTGTATGTGTTTAATAATTGGTTAAGTGCATAAACAATTTACTAGCCAGGTGTTTTCTAAAGTTGCCTTGCATAGGGGTGAATTTAGCAAACACAGTTTACATTGCTTTGTAATGCTACTTAATATATGTTTGGCGTTTAAAAGCCTAGCATAATGGGAAGAGAATTGACTATGGTGTGAAATGCTTTAGAAATGTAGCTACTGTGTGTATGGACAAAACAATTCTTCCTTTTTCTGGACTTCCATAGTTTTTCTTAACTGCTTTTGTCTGAAGCAGTAATCTATCAATGTAAAGTGTCTACTGAATATCATTTATTTGATATCAATTCTTGAAATGACTGTTCTTTTTAAATTGCAAATGCAGTTTTATACCAAGGAAACCAACTTGCAGATTTCATACAGACTTGACAACTGTTACCATCTTGTGGATTTTTGTATTTTTTTTTTCTTTTACTGATTGTTTGTCATTGTTTCCTGTGTGAATAATTTGCTGTATTCTCAATTTTTAGTGTTTTCTTTTTTACACTTGTTTGAGAAAAAAATAAAATAATAATTTATATTGTTTGCAACAGCAAAAACTAAAACGAAGTTCTATGAACTTAAAAATTGACACAAACCCAGCATAGGATTTTATACTTTATAGAGAGTTTAGTTTAAAGGTACTTTCATTTTATTGCATTCTGAACATTTATTGTGTATTTTAGATGGTACAAGTGCAATGTTACCTGCAACCAAGCTGTTATAAAAACTTGAAAAAATCTGTAAATCCTATATCCATGAAAATAAACTGAACTTTTCATGTGGGCAAATAGACCTGCAGCCTGTTCTAACTTTTCAGTGTACTCTGACCAAACTTGTTGAAGTCTTGTTGAGATGGGTTGGACTCTCAGTCTGATGGCACCAAGCCATACGCTCATTCACACCAGCCTCAGGAACCTTTTAAACTGCAAGCTTAGTGGAAATTATTAGACCATTTACTGTAAGAGTCTTAATATATTCTCATTTTCCTATATACCCACGATTAAGTGCTTGCCACAGTTTCATATACTAGCATTTCCCTCAGTTGGTCCCTTTATAGTTTATTTTCTTAGTATTCATGTAAAATGTATATTAAATGTACATTAGTAGTTAAAAGAACAAATTAGCATCACTTCTTCCCTGCAAAAGCAGATGAATGATCTCATCCATTAAGGTGCCTTGAGACTTGCATTTTTAAGAGGTTATTTCACTCTCTAACCCCTGTGGTTAGACTTCACCCGTAGTGAAATGTTCAAACATAACTTTCTTTCTTCGCTCTGCTCCTTGTAAAAAACATTTTAAAGATGTTTAGTCCTGTCAGACACACCGCTGGGACAGACTAATTTGGCTTAATAGTTCCCTTACGGTCTTCTAAATGTCTGTGCGATGGATTTGTCCCCAACCTGATAGGAAATGGTTTTAATGTATGGTATATGTACCCGCCGCACTTTGACAGATCTGCGTAAAATATTTCCACTTGTGACAGGAAAGCAGAAAAACACGATTCTGGTGTATTCATCTTTGTGTACACTCATCTGTTTATGTTTGGGTTGCTCAAATCCAACAGATTTTGGATACATCACCATTTGAAAGATGTTCTCTGAAGCTGCGATGTGAAAAGTTGCAGCTGCTGTTTTAATTCTTGGTAATGTCAACGCAGCTCTTACCTGATGACACTTTTTGGCTGAGTCAGTGGCGCTGAATAATGTTCTTTAATCTCCTTTTGTCCCGTAGAAGACTGATTTTGTTAGTTTATTGCATCAGAGTTACTTTATTTATTAGCAAAAGAAATTACAGTGTCAGTGCTGCTGTGTTGGAAATAAACCTGATGTGAATTTGCAGCTTGGAGCAAGGAACCATAAAGTTGTTGAGTGTGGTGGAGTCTACTTCTATAAACCCAACAAACCTACCATTACTCCATCGTTCACCTACATGGCTCTCACTTAACCCCTCACCTCCTGGAATAAACAGGTCAAAACACCCCAAAAACCTCCATTTAGAAACTATAGGACAACATTTAGAAAACTATAGGACAACACCTTGTAATGACTGGTAACCACAGAGATCAGGGCAATTAAAAGGCTTTAGGTTCTGATCTCATTAAAGAGTCCTGTCATCAGACCACCACCACCCCCACAATAAGATATTATCAAAGAGGAAATTCCACCCATCTAACAGCTACACCTCATGCTGCCTTCACATGCTATCGGACATGAACAGCCTCTCAAGTTGTATTTACAACTAAACTCTGAGGTTATTTTGATACCCGAGTTTCTGAGTTGGGTAGGCCATAAACTAGACATGGCAGTTTACTGTATTGAATTTAAAGGTTTAAGAGAGCATTTACACAACACCATTTTCAACTAAAAATGGAAAACTTGTTATATGTTTTGGCTGTTCATTTACACAATTTCCTTTGGGGGACTAGAAACACAAACTTTTGAAAATGGGGTTCAAAGGGCAAGTTTTTGAAAACGATACCATTATTGTTTCCCTGTAAACTACAAAACTGCACATTTGTGAAAACTTGTGAATTATGTGTATTCGCAGCTTTCTGCCTCTGTAGAAAACTGCATATGTGCGCAGAAGCAGTCTTTCATTACAAAGTGACAGCGCCAACTACTGGCCTGACATGCATACATGTGTTCTTAGTCATTTTCGTGAATCCCAAGAATTGTTTTGTAAATGATGTTTATTTTCAAAAACGCAAAAGAAAACCTTCTTGTCCATAATGCCGAACTGATTACGATATAAAAGACATATAAAGCAACAGAGGCAGAAATTAACTGTGGTTTTTGTTGTGAGAACTATTGGATATGGTGGACCTCATTATCTATAGCGTTGCCTGTTCCACCTTGACCTTCTCAGCTGTATCCAAGAAATAAAATCATGCATCATAATTTTATCTTAATCTGTTGAAGTAATATTCAGTTTATTTTAGTGAAAATATTTGATCATTTTATTCATTTTAAAGACCAAAAATGTTATAGTTACAGTAGATGTGTTGCACATTGTGCACACATCAGAAAGCTGTTAGTGGACTACACCAAGTAATGTCCTTCTTTTGAAAGGGAGGAGTGTGTCTGTGAATGTTTTGAGGACCCCCTCGAAAATGAGATGTTTCATCTCAAGGGGTTATCCTTAATAAAATGAAAATGAAATGAAAATGAAATGTGATCAAGCTGCATTCAGATACTTGCCTTGGTTTGCATTTGGCTCTGATTTGAACTTTTTCTGTGTAGAATTATCATATGCAGGTCTTTCACTGATACACACCTGTTAGTATTTAGGAAGGGAAGCTCACCGTCTGAGAGTTTGTGTCTCGGTCAATAGAAAAACAGTGATGGTTTATCCCACATTTGGCTCACAGTCAATCTCCTGAAGAAGCTTTGCATTGTTGAGATCCAGCACTGAGTAGTGCAACTCTTTATTATCCCTTATATTTAATAAGGGGGAAAAAAGCATAACATTAAAGTGCATTATATAGGACCCAAAGTATATAATAATATTAAAAAAGCAATGACTTTGAATATGCTAAGATTTTCTCTTTTTTGGTGTCTGTATAATGACTGCATTTCTCTTGGACATACAGCAATATCAGGTGACCTGGGAGTAAGAACGAGCTGGAACAGCAAGTTCCTGGCAAGGTATTAACTAAGTTCAAAACTCAATATTCTTTTAGGTATTAAAGTGATAGTTTACTATTCCTTTAAGTGCGCTCAGGAGCTTCATCTTGGTAATTATAGGAGCTGTAAGCGATTTCAGGCATTCTAGCTTCCACCATTTTGCTAACTTCCATTACCAAACTCCACTCTCTCTCCAAAGACATGTCAGCAAACCGGCAAAACGAGTCATTGAATTTAAGCTTACAGCACATTTAAGTCTAGTGTTTATTCCAATTCTGATGTTTTCCAGTAATTCAGTCAAAGGCTTTGATTAAAAAAAAAAAAGCTAAGAACATCAGTGAAATGTGATAAAGCAGGCAAAAAGCAAATCATCAGGTGATAGTTAAGCCGCTTACTTCATTTCAAGCATGGTTGGGAACATACTTCTTAGAGATTTGTTTCAAGTAAACAAAGAAAGCAGGCAGCTGGATATTGTAACAGGAATAACTCAAAAGTGCATCTGTTTCTAAGTTATGCACTAATTGTATTTCTCTGCTCATAATTTCCATATCCCTGTGCCCTTTAGCTGATCAAGGTAAACACATAATCTAATCTAACTGCTTTTGCAGACTTGGAGAAGGTTATTGATCAAAAGAGAATCCATGCACTGGTCTCTGAAGCCATCTAGGTCTAATGCATTTATATTTAAAAACTGGCAAAAACATTGAGACTACCATTTCATAACAATCATGGCGATCTAAACCTGTATGACTTTCATTCTGATAAAATGTTTTCAGCTGTTTTTATCCATATGATCAAAGTCAGTGGAATCGAATGTTGCTCATCCCACAGAATAAAGAAAGTCATACAGGTTTGAGTAATAATTACCAAAAATTTCATTTTTGATAAACTAAAGTAGTCAGTTGAAGCATGTGGATATCAGGCACAAAACCTTGCAGTTTTGGGGACAGTTAAGGTCAGTAGATATAATAGCCATAAAGACCATATCTAGGTCAGCCTAGAGTCCCCATTTTACCACCGGCAATGCTGTAATATTTCTTGATTAACCAGCTGTTGAGTGTAACGGCAGCTGAATTTAGAGCAGGCCTCTCTGGCGATGGTCATTGCACAAATATGCTTACTCAGATCTAAACGTCCATTTGCAGAGCCTCTGGGGAAGGAGTGAACTGTAGCTCTCATGATTACAGTCTAACAGTCTGATTAGAGGGGACGTCGCTGCACGGAAATGAGAATCAAATTAGAGGGGATCTTCTTGCATGGAGAAGTAGAAGATCTAAATGAAATAATATTACATTTTAACGTGTCTTATCCAAGTGGTGGATAAGAGCAATAGATTAGACTTTTATGTTAACATATTTATGATTTATGGCTGTAACTGTCAGAATGCATCAGTATCTTCATGATTTGGACTCGTACAAAAGACTGAACCAAAACACTGAACGCTTCTATTTAATTAACTGTAATGCTTTTCTTTAGGCCTTATGGGTACCAGATTCCTTCACTGTTCATCCAGGGTTGTCTTCAGTGAATTGTTAATGGAATTTGATCTGACTTTATTCAGACTTTTACAGAAAAGCAGACACACATGTATGACACAAATAAATCATTTTAACGGTTGTTTTCCACAGTCTTCAAATAACGGCAAGGCTCTTTGTAAATGAATTGCTTGGTGGTAAGTCTGCATCATCAGATTGACTCAGCTTGGTTTTTATTCATAATGGGGAACTGACTGATTTGTTATGTCTCGTCTTTGTTCTTGTTTGTGAGTAATGGCGTCAAATTTTTTGCTTATGAAAACAAGTTTAAAATCTACACACAAAAATCTAATCAAGGATGTCTCTCGGCATTGCGCCTGGCTATTATTTAATGCAACGAGTGCCACGTTTTTAAGATATCAAGATGTCAGTGGAAAACAGTTCAACTTTTAAAAATGTGATGCAGACCTGTCCATTCTGTTCCATTCAATTAAAAAAAATCAATAAAAACAAATCCTGTGTAAGTGTGGTTTGACGAGGAATGTTGCCTTTAGTAGCTACATATAAAGTTAGCAGTTCAAGTTTCAATTTCTCCAAAACCTAGTTTATTTTAAGGTTTTATTTTGTATATCATTTTAATAAATTATATATGCTGTATATGTAACCCAGCTGGGTCCTTGACGGAAGCATTTTGTATTACAGTTGTATCTGCTGTGTTTTCATGCTCACCACTTGAGGTTCTGACATTTGTCATGGCTTTGTTTGTTTCATCGCTCCAGCAAGCACTGCTTGTTTGGACATTTTAATTTTCCACTTGTACTTATTATGTTTGGACTGGTGAGTCACTGCAAGCTGATCCATACATACCATCACCGTGAACTATTCCGCTGACTCAGACTGCATTGGCCTTTGTCAAAACAAAACACAAAAAGAATCTCTGAAGAAAAATCCAAAAACTGCAGAAACAAGAATGGAACAAGCAGTTGACAGGATTGTGACCTACAAAGCACAACATCTGATAGTAAAAAAAAAAATGGTTATGTATATTCAATAATTAACAAATGAAAATCTGGGTACAATCAAGTTGACACAAAATCAAAACTGACTTGTATTTTCTTGTAAAACATACTCCCAAAATCTTAGTTACCAAATAAATTTTTATTTACAACTTTGAAAAAGATTGTTTTTTTTTACAGTATGTTATAATTTTGAATGTTTCACCTGTGCAAAAAAATTTAAATACATTTTTTGCTCACAAATTTCATTAAAATGTCAACTTGTTCTTCTCTCTGTTGACAAATGCAAGACCGACCGCATTGCAGTTCAGCCAATAGCATTCAGATCTGCTTCCAACAGAGTATGCAACACTCACTTTTTACAATCAAATCAACAACCTATTAATAAAGTCAACTCCTCCTCTATGCAGTTTCCAGCTCGATACATTGTATCACTGTCACAATACAGAAATAAAGTCAGTCACAACTACTTCATGCCGACTATAAGAAACAGAGCAAAATTGCATTTGAAAAGAGCATTTGCATTTTTTCAGGGGCAAACCAATATGACATCTGTGTCAAGTACTGGCCTTGTCAGGCTGTAGATTATACAGAACTCTTATGGAAGTAGCCACATAATGGCAGGCCTCTGGTGTGATGTCATTACAGTCTGTGTTGCTTCAAGAAGAACTTGTTGATATTGGTATTAATCATGTATTTTCCATGTGATCTCAACATGGAAAATGAATGAGTATGCAACATTTCATATTTGTTGCAATATTATACGCACATAGAGAATAATATTAATGCTGCAGGATAAAGTGTGATACAATATAATTCGATTTGATCATGGTGAATTCAGTGTCCCACATCCCAGCTGTCGTTCCTTTTATAAGCCCCTATAAAAGCCCCTCAGTCCTTGACACACTGACATACTCAATAGGCACCAGTAGACAAGTGAGTCATGCCCTGGCAGAAGTAAAGTGTATTCTGGCATAGTTTCCAGGAGATGTCTTAGCTTTGAGAAAGGAAACATAAAACTAAAGCTCATGGCTGAAAGACAGTCCAAAGATTTATCATACCATCAGCACACTGCAAGTTTAAGCACTGCCCGAGGCCTTCCTATCAACCCATCTTGTTATTGAATGCAGTTTCCTTTAAAAATCAGTTTAGACATTTCCAGGTCAATGATAACAGGTTGATTTAATTTCTTAACAAATATATGTGTATACGACAACAAGTTTCACATTTGATACACAGATTAATTGGGTTGTTGAATTAAGACTTCTGTTTTACTAAATAGCTGTTGTGCTACACTGAGGAGATAAAATGAAATCAAGAGAAGAGCTTATAATTTCCATGAACTGCTCTCTAACCCTTTGACATTGAGTTATGATGCAAACATGGTCTCCCATAAAGGTCGACCCCTGTCATCACCCTGCTATTACTGCCTTGCAAGTAAACTGACATTAGTTCACCATCTTTTCCCCTTTAAAGTGTGACCAAAGACAACTTATCAAAGGCTTTGCTGTTGTAGCTTCAAACATCAAGATATCCTAGAAGAAGCATCAAAGCAGAGGTTAGAAATAACTAGTTGTCTGGTCTTATTCTTCATCAAACATCTAATAAATGTGTTAGAGTTGTTTTTTATTTACTTATTTTTTTGTTTTTTGAGAAACACTAGTTTGATCCTTGAATGGAATTGGAAAATAAATTACCAAGTACAAGGTCTATTGACACCAAGCAGAATAATGAATGGCTTTTAAAGGGATAATTCACCCAAAAATGAAAATTCTGTCATTGATTATTCACCCTCATGTCATTCCAAACCCATAAGACCTTCGTTCATCTTCTGAAAACAAATTAAGATTCTTTGATGAAATCTGCGAGCTTTCTTACCCTGTATAGACAGCAACAGAACTACTACATTCAAGGCCCAGAAAGGTAGTAAGGACGTTGATAAAATAGTCCATGTGACATCAGTGCTTCAACCATAATTAACCACAAAGAAAGCAAAAATAACTTTGTGGTACTCTCGTGAATGCACAGCAGAGACTGACCCGGAAGAGAAGAATTGTTGAATAAAGTCGTTATTTTTGTTTTCTTTGCACACAAAAAGTATTCTCGTAGCTTCGTAAAGTTATAGTTGAACCACTGATGTCACATGGACAATCTTAACAATGAACGTTTCAATTCCATTGCTGTCTATGCAGGGTCAGAAAGCTCTCAGATTTCATCAAAGATGTCTTAATTTGTGTTGCAAAGATTAATGAAGGTCTTACAGGTTTAGAATGAAATAAGGGTGAGTAATTAATAACAGAATTTAAATTTTTGGGTGAACTATCCCTTTAACGTGTCTGTACAGACTGCCATGAATATTCACATACCATAAATGCGTAACAAATTTTAACGGTGAGTTGTTATTTTGGCTGTTACAAAAAATAATGGCTCAAGATGATTATTTTGCTTATGCCACAGTGAATAGCAGAGATACTGTTTGACTTCCAATATCTGATTCCAATATCTGATCATCAGACTTTTACGGTCTTTTTGGGTCTTTTTCTTTTGAATGTTCTGTGCTGCTGTTGAATGGACATTCAGATAGACATGTCTTGTTTTCTCACTGATGAAACAGACATCAAGTTTATCTCATTCCAGAAGCAAAAGGCCAATACTGTACACAACTTTGATTTAACACTGGCTGTCAGTGTAGTGATATGGCAACCTCATTAATGTCTGCCACAGGAGGAGATAAAACTAATTGAATGTATGCTTTCAGACCTTATCATTTAATATCATCATACAGATGATAAACACTAATGAGCAATGTTTGAATCTCACATCTCAAGCTATGTAATTTAATTACTCTCCCATAGGAGCCCCTCCCTGGATCCTGCCAGAGTCTCTTCCTCTGGGGGTCAAAATCTTTTTTCCACATTCTAGCCTTTCACTACAATCCTCCAAAAGAGTCCATGTGGATTTCTTTAGAGGTACATCTGTTAAAACCCCAAATGCTCTCAGTTACTGTTTGATACACTTTGTCCTTTCAACATTTTGCATTGTGTGATATCAATCTTTACAAGTAAGCATTCTGAGTGTGGGATCGCAGGTTTATTCTCTTGGGAAAGGTAGATTCAAACCTATTCTTCTGTAAACAGTTGCTGTAGGAGCAATAATGTATTAGTAGATCATATCCGGTGCACCCCAACCATGTTTAACAAGTTTCAGGAATATTTCAATCATAAAGTTTAAAACAACTGTTCTGGAAGCACAGCTGAATAAATCTCAGTTTATCACCCTTTGGTGGACAGGCTGCTCTACAGCAGATGTTATATGATAATAGGTCTGTTACACTATTTAGTGATTCATTGGTAAGTTTATGTCCAATTTGATGTCCAAGAGACATTTCACGCCTCTTACCGATTTCACTGGGAAGAACACTGGAAAGAAGTGTCCATTGTTTTAGGAGGTGGTCGTTTTGAAAGGAATTCTTTGAATGTGTTATACAGCTGTTGAGTTAATTATGTGAGCAGGTTTGTGTTTTAGTCATTACTGGTGCTACAGATAGTTGTTATATAATGCTGCACTTACAGTAGAGCATTTTATGTGCTTAGCATCTGTTTGCGATCTGAGCCAGACATGTTGAAAATATGTTACACTGTGTAATCTGGGGTTTCTGGAATAATCCTGATTTATATTCTCTCTTTGACCTGAGAGGTTTTCCAGTCACTGGGGTTCAACATTTGCATCAATTTCATTTTGTTACCTCAAAAGTCAAAGCTGTAAAAAGTTCTCATTCTTCCCAGCTCAATTTGTATTATCTTTTAAAAGTTCCCTACCTTAGTCAGAATCACTTCAGTTTTGGTTTCCCTTTTCTTCTTTCTCTTTTTATTCCAGGGATTTTATTAATGAACATTCTAAGATATTCTCTTTCACATGCGACAACCTGGAAAGAAAGGTATTAATTTCTGTGTCATTCCACAGATGGTCTTCATTAAAGTGTCTTAATCAGAATACCCAGGTTCTGCTTCCATCTCTGGAGACTGGATTTGTGAGAAAGGAAACCCCCCTAGAGGACGTAAACTAATGTAAGACTTGGATAAGGTTGACTAGATCTCCATAATTTTGCGATGCCTCTAACCTGTAAAAAATAAAGTATGTGCCAGGGCATGTTTGGTTTAGTGTGCAATCACATCCAGTAGTTTCCACATATCTCTGCCATGATGTCTGTAGTACACACAGTTCTGTGATTTACTGTCATCTTATATCACAATAATCAAGACCAGGTGTTATGTTGAAACTGATAACATGTTATTTAGCTATTGCAGGAAGCAGTTCATTAACAAAAGTGGGGCAAAATGCATCAAGTTTGCCCTCCTCATACTATGTTGCCGAATTGAACAATAAAGCCTCATATAAAGGTTCAAATACTGTTATGGAGGGCTAGTGCGACACAAACGTTCTTTCCTGCCTGCTGAAGACAGATGTGTCAGTGAGGAGATTGTCTTACCTTTGTTTGCAGAAAGACTGCATGTGCTCGGTCCATTTCAGATTTATTCGTTTTTTTATTCTGGGTAAGATTAACAGTATTAATCTCAAAGGTATGATGAATATTTCTCAAACCAGCTCTGTTTAACAGATAAGTGTGCACACTAAAGAAGTGCTGTGCATTTGTCGGTGAATCATTTGTGTAAAGCTTGATTACGTGACTTAGATACACAGTGTTTCAAAATGTTTCCTACAGTTTAGCAGGACAAATATTGACTCAGCTGAAATGGATTATAAGAGCATTTGAGGAACATCAGAACAGTTCGGTCTTTGTCTTACTTTAGACTGTAGAATGAGTTGTCTCAATACAACAAGAATTGCTTATGTGTGTAATTCTTTGCAATCTTTAAATGTGTCTTACCTCTGCTTATTCTGTATAAACAAGTAAAATTTGTGTATTTTCAGGTGGATTTCCAGAAAGAAATGAGTAGCTCTGTGGCTCAACCAATGGTGTGAGTGGGGGAAATGTTCAGGTAACTTGTCTAATAAAGTACATTTTTGCAATTTGGTACAGTTTCCACCACAGAATTAAAGAAAGGTCATTTTTTATCTCACATTTCTGAGTTTTTTTCCCCTTGCAATTGCGAGTATACGGTATATCTAACAATTTGGGCTTTTCTTCTTAGAATTGCAGGTTTAAGTTCAGTTCTGACTTAATGCAAAAAAAAAGGTTAGAATTGCTAGATATTGTAACGTGAAACCCAAACAGAAAATAAGTGTTTGAACCCAGAGCAGTTTATTGACAAAATGAGTGCCAATGGCAATATCCAAAGAGGTGGTTATGCAGCTGTAACAGTCAATGCCAAAACCGTGACCAGACAATAAGTAAACTGGCGAATGTCTCTTTTCTAGTGATGTAGTGATGAGGTAAGTGTTCTTAGGTGCATGATTGCTGATGTGGATAAGGTGTGGAGCATGACGCATTCTGGGCTCTAGTTAGTGATCCTGAAATTAGAATTCAGGGGATTGTGATCACTGAAGGAGAGTGGAGGTGGAGCCTGGTGTATCCGTGACAGATAAATCTTGAACAGAATAATTCAGAATTGTGAGATTTATCCCATGGCAAAAATAAGCTTCCATAACTACTGGTGCCGAAATTGGACATCTCATCTTCAAAAGTTTTTAGAACAATTTCTTTATAGGCTGTAGTATAAAGTAACTGAGGTTGAGGTGTCCATGGTTTTCCATGCTTTGTCTGGATTCTAGCAATAGTCCAGCTGCACACAGCAGGTTGGGAGGCTGTTTATTATACAGTCCTGTCCATGTGGAGGCCCTGGGGATCTAGGCCAAAACGGCAAGACAAAAGCTATGTGAGAATTCAGGGAAATGGCCTATAAACCTGAATGCAACAGTTTAATGCTGACACACTGAAAACCACATAGTCTGCTCTACAGTATACAGAAAGACTGACTAAAATTGCACATCTTAATATCTGTCTTGTCAGTGCTTGTCTTCCAACTCTTTTCTTTCTCAGATATGCCCTTTAAATGTCCATCAACTACCTTTTTTTCATTAAAGCTGAGATAAGGTTGGAAATATTTCAAGAGTCATAGCAATAATAGATGTGATTAGCTATTCATTTCAGGACTCAAGTTTGTTTTGCATGCTTTGACAAAAATTTATGTAATAACATATTCCTTTATTAGAAATACGACAATGTAAATAAAAGCTACTTTACACATTACAGGATAATTTGTCTCACAGTTATCATTTTAACATATGTGGTCAGACCACAAGTGAAAATAAACAGGACTTCATTGTCTAGGGAATGTTGTATATTATTAGTTGTATTCTACAGGTCAGTCTTCAGCCAGATGGTCAAACAGGGATTTCTGGATAGTATAGATAATTTGCTGATCCAAGACCAGATTTACTGTTTCATTTTCAATGAATAAAGCCAGGAAACTGATCTGGGAGCAGCATCAATGTGCGTCTGACACTTTTTGATTAATGCAGGGGGAAATGAAAAACACATTTCAGTGTCTAAAGATGACAAATAAATGGAAATGAAGAAGCTGGTAAAATGCTGTAAATCACTGAGGATAGAGAAAACAGGTGCTAGTTGTTTTTTTTTTGTTTTTTTTTACATCTACCACAGGTGCTGTGGGTAATACCTGAGAAAATGTATTCAAAAATATGTTACCTGTGAACAAAACCTGTTAAATAACAAGTAAACAACGTTATACGCTTTAGAATATATGTATGCGTTAGAATAGATTTTTATAAAGTAAAATTAATATGTATGCTGAATGAGCATCAGTGTTTTCCTACAAGTATCATGAAGATCTCAACTGCCTGAAACAAAGCTTTTACAACACCTGAAAGGTATTTGCAAGGATATCATGCATACTAGGTCACTTCCATGTCAGAGGAAACACCGCTCAGGGACCACTGGTAACATGTGCTAACCAGGTGGACGGGCCTGCATTGTATACTGTAGATTCATTGTTGAATGGTAGCTACATTCGCTTTCAAAACAGTGTCTGGAAAAACAGGTGCAAGCTTTGATGCTTCCCTCTACACCAAAATATTATTAATCCAATATGAAATTGTTGTTAAAGTGTGTGCACACCCTTCAAAGTTAATTTTAAATTATACCAACAAAAATCTTTGATTATAATCTTATCAAAGCACCTCTGACCTCACAACCTGTAAACATTTTATGTCTCAGACATAACAAATTTACAAGTTTAAAAGTAGAAATGACACTTTTAAAGTCTTACTGGCCACTCATACGTTTAAAAGAAAAATGTATAAACCTTTAATTTAAATGCATACTCGCCAAAGATATTTAGCTCAACCTTGTACACTAGAGGAAAAAAGATATTTATGATTTATTTTAGAACTATTTACAGTCAGAAATTGCAAGTAAACTTAAAAAATAATTACAAATAAACGTATGTTAATATAAGAAATTGTTCCAGTTTCTAAAATGTTTTGTATGTTTTACTTCATATAGCAGTAATTTTATAAATGGAAATGTAATTGCACATATGCATATACATATTATTAATGTATAGGTTTTAGTATAAAAAAGTTTCAACCTTTAGTATTTATGCAACAAAATGTGCACATTGTGCTACACATAGCCCTAGAACTTCAGTCATACTAAGGTTTTGGAAAATTGAGGTTGACTCATGCTTAATGAGAGCCTGTTCATATGCAGTGTGTGTCAATGGCAATGGAGGATGAGCTCGCCCAGGTGCACTAGTTCATCTGACCACAGCAGAAGTATATTGAAAGACCATTCAGTGTGACTGTGGTGTATGACTGGTCTGTGGCAAAGTGTGAGACATTTTTAAAGAGAGGCCTGTTTTTTAACCACTCAGTCAGTTGTTGTTAAAAGATTCTGACATCAGGTTCTTTCACTGTGTTTAGAAGTTATTCTGCCATTAAATGAATGACATGTGGAGATCACAGAACATTAAATGGAAATTAGTTGAGCATGTTGTTTGAAGAATGTGTAAATGTGCTAACTGAGAAAGCCAGTCACTGTGGAACACTTTCTTCCTATAGTCTTTTTGCGTTTGACATATTTTTTTAAAAAAGTGTCATTTACAAAATGCACACTATTGTTCAATCTTCTTGGGTTGGTAAGATCTGATCACCAAGAATTGCAGTAAAAATGCGTCCTTGTTGAATAAAAATATTCATTTATTTCATTATAGTCATTTATTAGTTTAAGATTTTATATTCATTTATTCTAATACTAATAATATCAATTATTTATGCTTGATAAAACCTCCATAAACAAAAGAATGAGAATTAAACTGTGTTGATATGTGTTGATCTCCCTAACAAAGAAAGTTCCTGAAGATGGTGATTACATTTTGTTTTGGATTCTTGTCTTATCATGATCACAATCTGTGTTTGCTCAATACCTCTATTTCCATCACTGAAGATGACTGCATATACATATCATTTTCAAACAGGTGTGCTTTCTGCTTGAAATGACATGATGTGATGTATGGAATCTCCCAAGTGGTCAATAACATGGGCAGGACCTTGTGACCTTTGCCCTTGCCAGCCCCCCCCCCCCCCCCCTCAGCATTTTCTTTTCTAAATGCTTCAGGGTGCCTTGTGAACTCAGGGGACTTCATGCATCAGTTTAGAGTACACACGGTATGTATGTGTGTGTGTGTGTGTCTGTGAATGGTCTTAGGGTCTTAGGAGGGAAATAACAAGGCTTTGAACTCTGTGTAACCTTTACTTATATAGAGCCGGAACCTTTAAGAGTCAAAACAGCATGGAAAAATCACAGTGGGGAGATGCAGTAATTTCAAAGCTACCATAAACAACATGTTCTTGTTTGTAGATACTGGCCAAGTTTTAGCACAGAATTGACATTTGGTGTTCCTGGTCAAAAATAATTGCCCTTTTAAAATTTGTTTGTAAATCTCTCATTGTGCTATATTATCACTATCTTTCAATAGCACAGGTTTTGTGTTTCTTTTTGGAACTAATAGGTTGTATATGTGGATATCTTTGGCAATGTTCTCTCAAAAACAAGTTAATAAAAAAGATTGCATCCAGTTTTTGGTAATAATATAGCATAATGTAAAACGTATACACATTTTTGTAGCCCAGGAACACCACAAGTGTAACAAGGTGGGAAAAGAAAACAAAAGAAAAGAAAAAATTCCAGTCAACAGACAGTGTGAGCAAAGTCTAACATTTAGTCCAACGCGATAAAATTAACAAGCATTTTTTTTCTCTCCTCTCTATCATGAGGGGTTAATAAACTACCTTTTGCCTGAGCGTTGTGCTTTTCAGCAGCTCCTCGTGTCGTCCAAAACATTACTTTCAGGGACGCGTGTAAAAGACTCACAGTCAGTCACTCCCCCGAGCCCTGCGTTCTTTGCGCAGACGCATCCACGCGCGCCATCGCCAGCTGAAAGTTCCATTCTCACGTTTCCAACAGAACGCGCAGCTTCACGGCTGGATTGTGCTTCTCAAATGCAACCTTTCTTTAAGATTTTAGTGATTTATTCTGTTTTGTCTTTTTCCTTCATCAGAAAACAAGAAATTGGATTCATTTTGGATTAAGAAGAGAAAAGACAAGAAATGAAAACTTGAAACCTGAATGAAAACATTTCAGCTTTTCATCATCAGTGGAGAATTCGCTGCCTGAAGTAAATGGACTATCATATGATCTTTGGAAATGCAGTTTTGAAGTGTTCTGTGGACCAAAATCATGCCGGATTGTAAATGGAATAATCTCCTGTTAACAAAGTTAACATAAGGTTTGCTCTTTACCTTTTCTTGAATGAAATCGAAGTTCATTATTGCAGCTGCCCTCTCTTGCTTATTTTAAAGCAAGAATTCAGTCGTTACCCTTGATAAAATTAACCATGGTTTTATTATAGTAAAAGTGTAGTAACCATGGTTTTTTTGGTGTATTGATTACAATTCATATAACCACATTTTTACTACAAATATCATGGTTAAAATGTTTAGTGTAGCAAAACCATGGTTAATTTGTGGTTACCATAGTTTAACTATAGTAACCATGTTTTGTTTTTTGTTTGTTTTAGTTTTATTTGTAGGCTAGTAAAAAAAAATTTATTAGAAATCAGAAGGGAACATGTTTGACAGTATTTTGTAACATGTCAATTCAGCTGTTGCTTCTTTCTGCAGTTTAAGGTGTTTGCTGGTGTGGAGCTGAAGATGGGTCGCTTTTATGCTCAGGTTTTGTTGATGCTGGTGATGGTAGCATTGCCTGTAGTGGTACGGTGTTGCCCAAGGCCATGTGCCTGCCACCAGCCCGCAGAGGTGCACTGCACGTTCCGCTCCTTACTCACGGTGCCTGCTGGCATGCCCAAACAGGTGGAGCGGATGAATTTGGGGTAAGAATGACTATGTCATGAGTTTATTGTTCCTAGACATGCTTTTTTTCTTCATTTTCTTGTATCAGCTTTCTTAAAAGAGGACACCCACTTCCAAAAGTGATTTATCTTAAAGATTATCATACAGGTCATCGAAACATGCTGAAACTGGAATTTATTACTGGTTGTTTTAGGACATTTAATCCAAGTGGGTTCATTTGTAGGTTAGTGGGAAATTCCCTTGATGATGTTAAATGCCAGGGATATTTCAACCATTTTACAGGTGACCTTCAACTATTCAGAATGTTTAGGACTCTCCCAGGAAGGATTTGAGATAGTGCTTAATTTTGGAGACAGGCTAGTTGTCACACTTTTCTTTTCATTTCTACATTAAAAAAAAAAAAATGTTATAAAGGTACATTTCTACTGTTAAGGTGCAGCTCACTGAATAGTAGTCACAATGCATCTTGTCATCAGTCTATTTTTAAATAAAATGAAATATTATTATATAAAAAAATAATTTATTAAGCAACAATTTGAACGACAAATATTGTAAATAACAAGTTGCATATGTTTTTAAAATATAAACACATAGGACAACTTGCCCTGACTTAAAATGTATAAAAAAATACAATTTTCCTGGGAACAAAGTTCAAACTTTAAGTTATAATCAGCTTAGCTGACGCATGTATGTAAGTGTGGTTTTATTGTGTTCACTTGTTTACCCAACAGCAATTACAAAAATATGATATTCATTATGATGAAAGAATTCACTTTTAAAATATTTAATTATTATAGCTAGGCATTAGAAAGTAAAATCTCACCGATGGTGAGAATACATATTTATGCAATTAGACTTTTAATTCAAATCTATATAGCTACTCATTTATAGCCTTCTGAAAACAAGCACTGGTCTCCCCTATTAAAATTGATTCAATGTATTTATTTATAGTAAATCTGCTACATCACTGCATAATTAACCATCTTACTGACTTCTTCTTATGTACCTCCTTCACTCAGGTTTAATACTATAAATAGAATAACTTACAGCTCTTTCGCTGGGTTACGAAAACTGGAGCTTCTTTTAATGCATGGCAATGATGTGCATCAAATTCCTGATGGAACATTCCATGACCTCATATCCCTTCAGGTACTGTCAACTTTTTCCTTTGAAAAATCATTGTTTCTGTACTTCTTTCGTTGTACTACTGTTTGCAGTGACACATAATATGTTCATGAAACAACTATTGCAGTTGAAATGACAGTTAAAATGCCTCTTTCTTCACAGATGCTGAAACTAAGCTATAATAAACTGAAGGTAATTAGCAGACAGACCCTTATGGGTCTCTGGAGTCTCACTAGGTTGCACCTGGATCACAACAGACTTGAGTTCATCCACCCTGATGCATTCCAAGGCCTCACGTCTCTTCGCCTCCTCCAGCTGGAGGGCAATCAACTTCAGCAGCTCCATCCAGCCACCTTCTCCACTTTCTCTATTCTTGGACACTTCCCAGTATCCACCCTGAAACACCTGTACCTGTCTGATAATTTACTGACCACTTTGTCACAGAGGATGCTAGCAGGCATGCCCTACCTGGAGAATCTCTCCATGCATGGAAACCCCTGGACCTGTGACTGTCGCATGAGGTGGTTCAAAGAGTGGAATAAAAATTCACCAGGTAATTATCATCCTGACTGACGATCATATTGCCGTTAACATAAACAATAGCATGTTCTCATCAGTTCAGAGGGAAAAGTAATAGAAATCATGAACTGTAATTATCATCCACATGGGATTATATAATGTTGTTTATAATTATACTGTACTCATAATAGTAACATTAGTTGCAGAACTGTTTCCAATGCTTATCAATTTATTTCATCTTGATGAATGTCTACTTAGTTCGAACCCCCATCTGCCCTTTTTCTTTTCCAGGAGTGCTGAAATGTAAGAAGGACAAAGCCTATCCAGATGGCCAGCTATGCCCTATGTGTTTCTCTCCAAATCAACTAAAGAAGAAACAACTCCAGGAGTTGGAGAAACCCACTTGCAATAGTCCCATCATCAGCATGGCTCACAGAGCCATTTCCCCAGAGGACACAGAAAGTGACCTCTTGACGATTGATGAATTTCATCAACCCCTTGGCAACATTTCCCTGGGCCTGTCAGATGAACATGGACATCAAGTAGACCTGGAGTGCATTGTCACTGAGCCAAGAGAGCTGACTAGCATAGGCTGGGACTTTGTTAACCAGTATCAAATATCAGCAAATGTGACTCTAACGTTAGATTTAAAGTGTGCAATTGACAGATCCAGTTATGAGAGGTTGTGGAGATTGATTGCATATTATAGTGATGTTCCAGCCCACCTTCGAAGAGAAATTATGTTGAGTAAGGAACCTTACACAAGCTTCAGATATCGGCAAGATGTTGAAAGGGATGGTCTTTACTATACAGGAGTAAAAGCTAACATAGCAGCTGACCCACCCTGGATAATGCAGTCGTCAATGGACCTTCAGCTAAACAGACTTCAGTCTACGAGTAAAAGTGTCCGACTAATTCTCAGCACCCATATGACTGAGGTTACGGAAAAAGAATCTATAAGACAGCAGAGTAGAGGCTGGGTTGTAATTGAGTCCAAGAATGACACTAGAACAATACAGGCTGCTGTCGTGGGAAGTCCTGCTGAGATAAACTGTTCCATTTATAGCTCAGGGAACGAGTCAGTTAAATGGATGCTACCCGATGGCTCTACTTTAAAAACACCTTATAGCAATGGTAATAACAGGCTTTCAGCGTCAAGTGCTGGTCGTCTTAAAATCAAGTCTGTGGATCACTCTGATTCAGGAGTGTATTACTGTATTGCACAGGTTTCAGATGACCTTACTGTCCTCCCTTTTCGCCTAACAGTGGAGGAATCCTCCAATCCACCTCCTGGAGGTGAAGGGGTAACAGAGCCAGTTATAGGATTCACAGGTGGACCTTTTTTCCTTCCATGTGATGCCACTGGATCCCCTGATGCTGATATACACTGGATTCTCCCTGATAGTAGCATTATAAACAAGTGGGTAAACATTTCCAGGATATTTGTGGCTTCAAATGGATCTCTGATTATTCGACACAGTCAGCTTTCAGACAATGGATACTATAAGTGTGTAGCAGGAAATCAGCATGGGATGGATACTTTGGCCACAAAAGTAATAATATCAAGGCCACCAGGTTTAATCCCATTAAGGAAGTACTCTAGTAGCCCTCAACCTGCTGAGGGAGTTTCAACCAAAGTCCTTGTGACAAACAACATGGAGGCTTCTGGGGATAATGAACCTGAAGAGTTTTTAGAGAAAGTGCTTCCTAAGCAAATGGATTTACCCAGTCGGCGACGGGTCCCAAGTGTGGGAATAAGGAGAGGCCATCCATTTAGGAATTCCTGGAGACGCCCTGCCACACCAAGGAGGAGAGTAGGTACCCCAGTAATGGACAGGGTTAACACTGTAGAGTCAAGAAGAAAAATTAGTGTGTCAAACAACCAAATTGACCCAAAGCGCTGGGCCAGCATTTTGGCAAAAGTTCGCAGTGGTGGAACTAGTTCAAAAGCAACTACTCCAAGCTATGTTCAGACTAGTACAAACAAAATACAGGAGTCAGAGGCTGCCTACACAAAGCAGTCAGAAATTACTAACAATATTGAAGGATCATCTTCAGAAGGTACAACAATAGAGGGCACCAGGGCACCAGTAAACGATGTGTTGTACTCAGTCACAGTGTCACAGATGCCCATTGAGTCTACTGAGTACAACTTGGATATAAGAGCTCTGGATTCTGAAGATTCAAGACATGTTATATACCAGATAGCCGCTCCTGAAACAGATCCAAATTCAGATTTGTTTACAGTTAGCACATATATCACAAAACCCACAGTTGAACCACAGATGACCCGTTTTACTTTGGGAGAGTCAGAGGTTGCAGAAGGAGTTGCAATGAGCACTGTGTGGAGCACAGCATCATATGGAACCCATTTACAGGAAAACCAAAGCCACACAATGGATGGTGGCAGAGTAACTGAAGCAATTCAAAAGTCTGATGGCGAAGATGACGAAGAACACAGGGTTTTGCAAAACCCTGAGCATGTGGGAGAGGTTTATCAGGGAAGGATGGATCACAGCTTAGCATCGACCACAGCAAAAACCTTCACAGAACCAAGTACAGAAACTGCTGTGTACTCTTTTACTGAAATTCTTACTACAATTAAGCAAGGACCACAGACCCTACGAAAGCACATAACTCAGAAGAAACATAATGTCTCAAAAATTCCACTGCTTCTTACTGTGACACCAACCACCAAACCTACTTCAGGACATAAAGCAACCTTCACTAATTTACTTAATGCTTCTTCCTCACGTGCTAGGAACTCATCCAGTTTGAGAAGGAGGAATGGTGGAAGACGAAGGAAGCCTAATCGAATTAGAGCTAAGACAAACAGTTCTAAATCATCAGTATATGTCACAAATGTCACACCACAGCCCACTTCACCTTCAATTGTGGAGGTTACAAATGGGTTTTCAGTCATTACTAAGACAACTGCCTCCTCTCAAACTAAAATAGAAACATCTTCATGGGCCAAAAGTGCAGGAGCCAAGATGAATATTACTCTTCCATTAACTGACAGCCAACCACCGTCACTAGGCAAACTGACTCATGAAGAGAACACAGATCCATTATACGGTGGCAGGAATAACAAAACCCATACATCCAAATCCCAAGAAAATGTATCTATGAAAAAGGATAGACACTCATCTGATTCTAAGCCAGCTCAAAAACTTAAAAACACTGCAGTAGTACCAGTGCCTCCAACAACATTCAGTCATTTTGGAAGAGAACAAGAAAAAGCAACTATAAAGAGAGAAAACAAATCCGCCTTGTCCCCCCATATTCCAAATCCTCCTGTGAAGACAGACATTCATGAGTGGTTTACAAGCATTCATACCCCTGCAGCTAAAACGTTTGAAGAGACTCAACAGGGAAAAATTACAAGAGACCCCAGCTCGATCCCAACATCAGACAGCTCTCATGCACAATTAGAAGAACTTCCAGGTGCAAGGCCAGATAAAACAAACAACCAATATAACCCCACAGAGACTGAAAACATTCTGTCCTACAAAGAGCTTGAGGGAAGGTTTCCTGTGAGGCTATTCTCTTCATCTTCCCCAAGCACCCAGAATGAAATGCTCAAAAATAATTTGGTAATCCAACATGGTTCAGCAACAGCAGCCACTACAATTTTCAAGTGGGCACAACAGAGTTCACAGGTTCCAACAGGCAGCCCCAAAACCTCTCCAGTATTAATGTTTGCAACAACAAACCCAAGCAGGCTTCCAACTGGCAGCATTCACAACAGAGAAGATTCTTCTTTATCCATGAAACCTTGGGCTCTGTCAGAAAATTCTGATGTGCCTCCAGTTACAAAAGAAAACATTCTTGCCACAACAACAGCTCTGAAATCTCCTACAGTATATACTCATATGGTTTACCCAAATACACCCACTTCTGCAAGCACGCTAGGTGAAGTAGACAATGCAAATCACATTCCTGACAGTGACAAAGACACATTTGTAACCCCAGGCAAAGAAACTATTGGTAAGATAGAACTTAGCAGAACATACAGCAGGGCAGGACCTCCAGTCACACAATTTCCTTATCAATTAGCCAGTGTTTCTGAGAAAACAGTATCTCAAGAATTAGAGGGAAACTTCCACAGAAAGACCACTACAGAAACACCCACAACTCAACCACTTCACTCAACTTCAACAGTATCTTCACCTAAGCAAAAACTTCCTGGTAGGCCAGGTGTTCAGGGTAGAGGAAGCTCTTTGATACATTATGCCACATCAGGAGGACCTCAACAAAGACCAACAGCAGTGCCCG
>JAFVLL020014032.1:0-10463 GCA_021397915.2 Tor tambroides | reverse complement strand
GTTTTGCATTTATTTATTTGTGTATTTCTGTATGTATGTACAAGTGTGTGTATATATATATATATATATATATATATATATATATAAGCAAATTATTATTTCTAATACAATTTGGCCTTGACTTTGCCATCTGAGGCAAAACACATTTCTGTCTGCCTTGAGATCACATTGTACAATCTCTCATTACAGTAACTCAAAAAATCATACAGTATAGTGGGGTTAAGTCTGATTATTTTGACTGCAATTTAGAAAACCCTTTCAGGATATCTTTTTATAGAGAACTGATCACACTATATTTAATGTTGCTGAAGAGATTTATCTGGTGTTAAGGAGGTTTAAATCTTACACTGTAAATAACTTGTTCAAAACAGGATTGGCAGGTTTGTTGTGGTCAGCTTCTCTAACCATTAACAACTAATTTAGACGTGACTGGCTGGGTGTAAGCAAAAACACCAGCAACTCTTATTAGTCTGCTGACCCCGATCCACAGCAGCATTCGATCAGTGGACGGTAACCTACTGGAGTCTAGTCATCTAACACCAATGTCATCCAACAACCAGCAGCTGTTGCACACTGGGATGCTAGAGTCGTAGAGTTTAATCCGGACTCTACTATAATCTCATTAGACACTAATCTCGGTGACTAGAAGTCTTCCTCTTTGTAAATGGAGAAACATAAGATATATTTACTATGTATTTACCTCAAAATGACTGAATTGGGTGGAAAATTAATTTAAACACACACACACACACAAAGATAGATAGATAGATAGATAGATAGATAGATAGATAGACAGATAGATAGATGTAATTTATTTTATTAATTGCATAATTTAATTACTTAATTATACCCATAAAACTCATAAAACCTATCAATCCATAGAGCATGTGTGTAGTGATTTGTTTGATGTTTCCAAGATTATCACAAGTTTTTCCCAAGTTTGACAAAACCTCTGTGTTAGCCAGCTAGTTAGCATTATTGGTGACCTAAATCTGTGGAATTGGATCATAGTAAAATTAAATCGGCAGTATTTTGCAGACATATTACCGCATCTACATGATATACAACAAATAGTGATAATGCAGTTCTGGCCATATAGGTAAGCCTTGAGCTTGATAAAAGTCCTTTCTTGTGCCCTTTATAGTAAGGATCATCTGTACTAGTTACAGCACTAAACATACAAAGACAAAAACACACACGCACACCTCCTCACCATATAATCATAATATTGTGTTCATTGAGTGTTTTCTCAGAAAGATCAGATGGAAGTGTGCTATAAATAATTTAGTCATGCCAGAGCTGTGTTGATTATTCTAGGATGTAGAAGTAAATGATTTTTTTTTCAATGCCCTTGTGTTATAGATGGAAAGCCCACTTCTACAAAGTATTTAGATGGAAACCTGAACAACCTCAGCTCTACCACCACCATACACAATGGCTGTAAGTCTGTGTGCACGAAAAGATGGCGTAAAGGTCATGTTGCTGTATGCATGTCCAACCATGACCACATGCTTTTGTTTGTCTGTGTATTTGTTTTGTGTTTGTATCTGGTTTTGTTTGTGCGTAAAGATCACATGACATGGGATTAAAGTGACAGTAAATGCAGTGTCTGTGTGTGTTGTTTTAGTCAGAACACTAGCAGCATGTGGTTCCACTGCAGATCATTTTAAATTTAGTTATGAAGGGGGTGGATACTGTCTGTGACACTGCATGCCAGGGTAGAGGGAGTTCATACTGCTGTCACGTTCCCACTCCACTTTCTCAATCAGTCTTGAAGAGAGTGGTCTAATAGAGAAAAGTGACAGTTCACTTCAAAATTTCTCTTGTCGTCCCAGGCTATCTCATCAATATGCAGCGTTCAACATCTGTGGACCCCACAAAGATGGGCGTTGGAAGAGCCATCGCTGTCCTCACCTCTGGAGGAGATGCACAAGGTGAGGAAATGTGTATTTGTGTGTATGGGCCTTTATGGAGACCAACTCTGTGGAAGTAGGTCTTTAAAGAGTTTTGGGGTGCACTCTGTCATTATCTCTTTATCTTAATTTCTAATACTGAAAGTAACAAGTCTTGTGCCTTAAAACATAACTTTTCCACATTTATGATGTGACAACTTTATACAACAAAACAAATAATCTACCACTGGTCTTGTAGTTAATGTCAATAGATTATAATGTAAAAACTTTAATATTCTGTAAAGCTGCTTTGCAATGATTTGTATCATGAAAAGCGCTATACAAATAAATGTGAGTTGAACTGAACTGAGTAGGTTATTGAGTTATTATGTTTCTGTGTATGTGCACTACCATTCAAAAATTTAGGGTAGTGTAGCTGTTTTTGGGTAGTTCATGCATAACGTTGAAGAGTATATTCAACATGCATCAAGATTTTAGGTCAAATAATTTATGTGAATCTGTAAGGGAAAGTAGGGAAAGTATATTTATTTCAGCTAACATCAATTTTTAAAAATTAATTTATAAAAATTAAAAACCTATATATTTTTGTTCCATAGAACACTAAAGGAGATGTTTATATTCTCAAGGTCCAATAAAACACTATAAAATTCCACATGAAAATGTTTAGGAAAAAAGTCTTGAAGAATTGGTGCAATTTGTTCTCTTCTTCCTCGTTATTGCATAATTTGGACAGTATAGATCACTGTCCACTTTTGTAATACGGAAAAGATCAGCATGGTCATTCTGCTAAACGTCTCTTTTGTTTCATGAAATGAAGGAATATGTGTCCAGAATGACATGAGAGTGAGCAAATGATGGCATAATTTCCAGTTTTGGAAGAACTATACCTTTGAAATAGAGTTTCGATTTTGTGGAGTGGGAAAAATATCAGTGTTTGTCATTTAGGAAGGTTTTTGTCTGCATTATCAAGAGCGATATGCAGTTTCCACCTCTTTTGCATTAAAATGCAAGGCATAAAATCAAATGTGTGTGGTATTGAATTTTCTGCATAACTTGATAGATGATCATTTGAAGTGGTTTTGTTGGATGCTTGATTACCTGATTGAACTACCACCTCCTCATTTACGGTAGCAGCCATGTTGAATGAGCAACAGGAATCGTATATCAGAGAGGTCATGAGAGGTGCTAAAGCTTTCACACTGACCTTTTATCCAACCTTTAGCAGTAGGAAAAAGAACCGACCTTTAACCTTATCTGGTACCAGCTGGAGAATAAGTCAAATAACTGTGTAATGTCAACTAGTCCTAGAAGAACCTTAACTATGGTCATCCCATCATTCCCTCTCCCTCTCACTCAATTCCTCCCCATGATCTCTCTCTCTCTCTCTCTGTCTGAGGGGTGTTATATTTAGCCGGTGACCTTTGGGGAAATGTGGTTGCTTTAGAGAGCTGGGCAATGAAGCTTGCCTGTTGTCCTCTCTGGTTCAATCTTAAATGAAACTCGAACCACTTAGATTGCCCTTTTCAATGGAACTTAACCACCATGTGTGTTTGTGTGACCAGATGACAAGATAACAGGTTTAGAGTAAAACCAAAAGCAGCTTTTTTCTCACACACTGTCCATGTAATTAGCAGTTAGCTTGATACATTTCACGAACAGCCACCAAAACTTAAAGACAACCTTAGACCTCTAGTTCTGGGATGAAAATGTCTAGCAAATCAAAAGTCTACAAAATATGTGCAATAGTTATGCTTTTTTATTTATTATATTGTGTCTCAGGTATGAATGCTGCTGTCCGAGCCACGGTTAGAGTTGGGATCTACACCGGTGCGAAAGTCTATTTTGTACATGAGGTTTGTACATCTAAGCGCACACACATAAGAAATAAAGAATTAAAAATGAAAGAATGGCATTCGCTGTACACAGAAATTGAGAATTCGTAATTCTAAATCACTGTTATGCAGGAGAAATTCACTTTCTAATTCACTCAGCTCTTGCTCAATTCAAAATCCACTCAATCTTTTAAAGTTGATGTATTACGTAACGTGTGTGTGCATTCCATTATTCATCCTTCAATCTTTGTGTGCGTCTAGGGTTATCAGGGCCTAGTCGATGGAGGAGATAACATCCGACAAGCAACTTGGGAGAGTGTGTCAATGATGCTGCAGCTGGTAATAAACTCATCATCTCCCTTCACCTTCAACCAAGAGCGTCACTGGACCCTTTTTACTGGGGCTCGATTCACAAAACAGTTCACAAATGCACTTAATCGTCTGTAGAAGTTTCTCACACCGTAACAGGATACTTTATAAGACAAAAAACAAAAATACCGCTGGATGAGATGAGATTAACCCACAGTCCATTCCACTGTATGACACAAAACTCACAAATGGTAATGTCATTGGTGTATCAGCGATGAAGCTGCTCTTTATTGCTTGTGAACATGCAATTTGTATCCATATATCCAAAACAGTATCATAAAAGAGTATTACCATTTTAAAACACTTTTTGATATGCCCTAGTGTTTATGGAAGGCTAGAAATGCTTCTGCTTTCAAACAAGCATTTTTGCTCATTGTATTTATTATTGTGCACACATCAACATAATTGTAACTAAGGGATGAGTGCATCAGGTTATTTGTGTATACGTGTAAGTGATCGTGTTGCATGGCATAACTACTATGGTCTTGCACAAAATGCCAGAGTTCACCCAGAGACCTGCTTTTGAGACTTAGGGTAATGTTACACACACACACACACACACATATAAACACTACTGCCCACACCACAAATTCCAAGTGAGTGATCACATGAGCCACAGACAAATGACATCATGACAATGCTGATTGGCTGATGGGACCACAAGAGTGTGGGCAGACTCAAACCCTCACTAACCAGCCAAACCTTAACCCTTGGTTTAGCTCTGTAGCCAAAAAGCACTGTGGGTTTAAATCATCTTCTAATGAGGGATATCTCAACCACACTAACCATCCACCACACTTTAGTATATTCCTCTGCCAACATCTCAAGTTATTTTATTGCTTGGCATTTTTGCTGAAGTGTTTGTGTTTCTTATTATTTTTCTTATTTATCTCTGACTATTTTGTCAGGGTGGCACAGTGATTGGCAGTGCCCGTTGTCAGGACTTCCGCTCTAAGGAGGGCAGAGCTAAAGCAGCATGTAACCTGGTGAAGCTGGGCATCACTAATCTGTGTGTTATTGGTGGAGATGGAAGCCTGACAGGCGCCAATGAGTTTCGCAATGAGTGGAGTGAACTGCTCCAAATCTTGCTAAAAGCAGGTAGGATATATATTGAGTGCAAGAGATTTCTTTTGAAAACAGTAATGAATCCCAAACTTTTGAAAAGTAGTGTATATAGTAATATTTGAAACTATATTTTAACTTTGGTAATATATTTTATATGTAAATATGTAATATTTAGCAGAAAAGACACTATAGCTTAATATAAATAAGGAACCTGATTAGAGGATTCAGTGTGTCACTTTTTCATATTTAGGGAAAACACACATCTGTCTGTTGTCTGCTCATAGGTAAAATCACAGCAGACGAGGCTAAACGATCATCCCATCTGAACATCGTTGGGATGGTTGGCTCCATCGACAATGATTTCTGTGGCACAGACATGACGATTGGCACTGATTCGGCTCTGCACAGGATCATGGAAGTAGTGGATGCCATCACAACAACAGCTCAGAGGTACATACAAACACACACATGCATGTACACATGGCAGTACACAGTTGACAAGACATTGATTTGTCTGTTCTTATCTCACCTTTGCAGTCATCAAAGAGCCTTCATTCTTGAAGTGATGGGGAGGCATTGTGGGTATGTTGCAGTATGGATTCATGGATATGTCATTTTGTTATTGTATGTTCCCATATTATCTGTTATACAACAAAATCCATATCTTATGCCAATCAGTTCTGATCGTAAACCAGTTGCAGTAGTATTGTTATACACAAGGTTACTGCCAGTGTTATTTTGAGTTTTTTAAAATTTGTTTGTTAAATTTTTGTATTTTTAGTTATTATTAGTTATTATTTTTATTGGTTAGTTTATTTCAGTACATCATGGGCCAGATTTACTAGTGCAATTCCAAAACAGCGCAGATGGGTGTGGAAATTTCTGTGGGTGATTTACCGACAATTTAAAGAACACAGACGCAACATCTCATTTCCAAAATGACCAGTGCAATCTACCAAGAGCAGCACAAATTACCGCCTGCTTTAAGACATGCTTTTTTGGGGGTATTAAGTAATGCCGCAAATACCAGTAATTTGACGAGCGCAAACGTTAGTAAATCGTGCTACACGATTCATTTTACTACTCTCCTCCCATAAATTTTGCGCCTGAAAAGGAAACTCCTACAAATGCATATTCAATAAGGTCAGGTACAAAAATAACTGTGTCTACGCCTTTCCAGCGCTAATTCTTCACTGCAGCTTTTTAGTAAATCCTGACACTACTATTTTAACGCCAAAAGACGGTTTTGCACTGGTGCAAGCTGTTAGTAAATCTGTCCCCAAGTTCTAGTTCTAGTTTGGAAACTAGAATAAATAAAATAACTTTTTTAATATTTTATTTTATTTCACTTAAAGTTTATATTATTTTTAACATAAACAATTTTTTTAATTATTATTATTTTTTATTTTATCTATCATAATGCAGTGTTTCTCTTATGTTCTGCCACTAACTATGAGTGTATGTACATGTTTATGTGTACATATAGATATTTGGCCTTAGTCACAGCCCTGGCGTGTGGTGCTGACTGGGTTTTTATTCCTGAAATGCCCCCAGATGAAGGATGGGAGGACCATCTGTGCAGGCTCCTAAAACGCCTGCATTATTATACAAGCAACACATTATAAGTGTTCGCATTATACAAGCAACAAGTTATATGATGAACTTAAAGGGGGGTTTAATGCTATTTCATGCATATTGAGTTATTTAACACTGTTAAAGAGTTGGCTTCTCATGCTAATAAACATGGCCAACGTTTAAAAAAAAAAATGATATGAGTATTTCTGTGTCAAATATACGCCTTCCGGTTTTGTACAAGTTTCAGAGAGTTTTTTTCGATCGTGGCTCTTCATGACGTAAACGAGGGTGGAACTCCCGGAAGAACGCACCTGTGCACGCATGGACCAGGGGTGCGTTTCCCAAAAGCATCGTTACTATGGTCAACTATGGTCGCAAGTTCCGTCGCTACCAGCATAGTTCAACAATTAGGTGTTTCCCGAAACCATAGTTCAAACGAACGTTCGCAATCAGCGTCACAATCTTCCGTGGTTGGAACTGCAGCTCTAGACCTGTGGTTAGAAGCATAGTTTCTTGTTAATAAGATATATGGGCTTAAATAAATATGCTCTTTGGCACGACAAGCAAGCTAACATGCAGTACTATCTGTATCTTCCATTATATCTAAATATAAAATGCATTTTAATTATTTATTTTTGCGCGTCCATTGTAAGCGCCATTTTTGAAAAGTGCGCATGTACATAAATGCCTGCGGGAACCCCGGAGTATGAACCCGCGATGAATCAAACATCAAGAAAATCACAATGACAGGGAACAAATATAGTAAATTAGTCAGTAGGTGCCATGTTCAATACAGTAGCATTTTAGAGACCTCTAATCAGTTAACTAGCATAAGTTATTCCTCCACCACACGTGTGTGACGTCATTAACAATGGCCCTATATTGTTGAACTAACGTGGTTCAAACGACGGAGCTGCGACCGCGCTCAGGAAACAGTCGTGACTAGAGAGTAACGATGCATTGTTTTGGAAACGAACTATGGTGATTAATCAGCGAGTTACGTCGTTGTTCGGGAAACGTACCCCAGAGCGAGAGCAGCCCATCAACGTGCTTCATTCAGCTGCACTGAACAGGACTCGCTCGAGAAGAAAGTCTCCAAAGAAGTGTGTTTTTGGTTCTGAGGGAAAGATAACTTCGCCTCCAGGAGCTCGGCTGTTTTCAGAGAGAATCGGAGAGCTGTATCTTTCTTTTATAATTATAATAAAATTAAAGACTCATTGCGGCTATGAATGACGCTATACTACTCTATTGGTACTCAAGATCAACATGAGAATGGGTGAAACTGTGTGTGTTATGTCACCATTAATAAAAAGAATTGAACTGGACCTAAAATATCTTACTTTCTTTGATTCACATGAAGCTGTTACCTCTTTTGAGGCCTTTTGGGTTGCCATCACAAAAAAAAAAAAAAAAAAGTTTGGAAGTTTTTGCAGGCCGCATTTTATTGATTTTCTTCCTCTGTGTTTGAAGTGTTAACATGAGATCCATTCAGCGCCACCTGTCAGACTGGAGTGTAATTGAATGAAAGAAACTAATCCAACCTGAAAATAGTTTCAAAAATTTCCTGTAACTTACACTGGAGGAATGGAGCTTTAGTGTGAAATTCGTTTCTAACAGCAGATTCAGAGCGCCAGAGTGAGTGTGTGTGTGTCAATGTTGATCTGCTCCTCATGAGTCTTCATGTATTGCTGGAGGTCTTGGAGGGAATGTCTATAGACATTATCCAGCAGTTGTGACTGTCTTCTGCTGCTCCTCTAGAACAGAGAGAAACTCTCCATTAGATCATCAGACACAGAAAATGAAGCAGATGGGAATAAATGTGTGTTGTAAGTGAAACACCTCTTATAGAAATCCACAAGATCCGCTGACCTTTTGGACTCTTTCAGTCCTTCTCTCTCCTTCTCCAGCAGTGGTCCTCTTCTTTGCAGTTCATCAAGATCTGCTTTGGTCGCTGCCTCTTTCACTTATAAGGCCGGAGAACAAGGCATTACAATAATCCAACCAAGTCATAAGGAAGGTGTGTGCAAGCCTTTCTGCATCAGCAAAAGTGAGAAGAGCTCCAAGTCGAGCAATGTTCCTAAGACGATAGTAAGCAGTTTTATATGTGCATCAAGTGTTAACATGAAGTGGGAAAATACCATGCTGGAATCAAGCAAATCTGATCTGCCTTTAGAGTAGCTGCCACTGTATCAATCAGCATCAAAGCATTAGAGCCATTCAGCCTCAGGAAGTTATCCTGTACAAATATCCAATAAAAAAGAACTAGTATCTAAAGAATAAGTGCTAGCATCTTTAAAAGGGATTATATTACCTAAAGAATAAGTACTAGTAGCTAATCAAATAGATTCTAGTGTCTAAAAAATAAGTACACGTATCATGAAAATAGATAACAACAATGAAATGAGGAGCACCGCTCCTGACTGCTGTTAAAAAAACAAATATATAACCACAGACAATAAATAAGACTAGACTGTACAGTACAATTATAAAAGTATACACAACAAGTGACCGAGTCATAATATTGTAGATTGATCAATCTGAGTACATTGAGCTTTGACAGGACTGCGCATTGACCTCTATATTGATATCAAACAGTAATAAATATACATTAAATACTGAGTAATATTAATTAACTACAGGTACTTACTGTATGGTTAGGATGAGGGTTTGGCTTAGGGTTACTTGCATGTAATTATGCATCCTTTATTTATTTTTATTTTTTGTAATAGCAAGTACACATATAACAAAGACACGTTGAAATAAAGTGTTATCAAAGTAAGTACTAGTACCATTAAATAGATGCTAGTATATTTTTAAACATTTTAAAACGCTTTGCCATAGATGGACCCATAAATGAACAGCAGATGGAGCTGTTACTCATGAAACCACACGGATGGATCATATGACTTAAGTGCAGAGAAAGCTGAGAAATGTGTTACTCACTCATGATACAGGACTTATTTGTAAGTGTTACAGGTTATTCATACAAATAACGTGCATATAAGTTTGATAATCGATGATTACAATGGTGTTAAATTATAAAATATATGTAATATAAAATATAAAAATGTCAAATTCTTTATTTTCTTTACATTTAAATGTTAATGACAGTGCTGTGTGTATAAACCAAATGTTTATTTTCACAGGTGCATTTATTGAATATAAGTTAAATAAATTAGTTAGGGTTAGTAACTATATAAACAGAAAACGATAGTGTTTTTGACACCAAATGTGTTTTTCCCTCAATGAAAATGAATCATATTCAAAGTCTGTCCTGTTGTGCCAGTCTTGACATTTGCTTAAGTAGTTTCCTTGCGTGAGACTGAACAACAAGCTTTTGTTCCAGACATTCTAGACATGAATTTGTATGAGTGAGGTCGTACGAATTAGCCATCTCGTAAAATATGTACAAATGGATGCTGTGAGATCGGGCTGACAGAACCAATATATAGGCCAACATATTTTATGAACGGGTAACACATGAGTTTTGTCAATTTATTTATTGCTGAAATAATTGTCATAATTTATTTATTGAGCATTTTGTGTCAAGTCATGCAAGTGAACTTTGAAGATTCAGTAATATTGCAAAGTGCTGAACAACTGTTCTTCATATGTTCATATAATAATATGTCAAAGTATAAATATTTATTTGTGATGGGGCAACATGTCACCCGTCCCATATGGCAACTGAAACAGCAAACAGGTTCTC